>VDFB02058242.1:490641065-490772556 GCA_007258455.2 Sequoia sempervirens
CGATCCAATTGAATGTAGCTCAAAGCAATTTTGCATGCTTGAGTGCGAAAAAGGACTATGCATAGCGTAAACATACCTATTCGGACACGTTGGAACAGTCCGTTTGGTCACACGAGCTGTAGAACGACAGTTACACCACTTTGCAACTTTTCACTGCTTGCATTTCACACTTTTTCCATCAAATGAAAATCCATCGCCACAGGAAAACCACTCCGAGATAGCCAAAAATTAGAGAGGTTTTTGTAGAGGGGCCAAACATGATCCTATAGGATTATACAAGAAATTTCTAAGCATCATAGTATTTGAGTAACAACATGCTAAATTTTGTAGCCATTTTTCACTTTGGACTCTTAAGGGATCAATCCAATTCAATGTAGCTCAAAGCGATTCCATGTGTTTGGGTGTGAAAAAGGACCATGCATAGTGTAAAAATACCTATTTAGACATGTTGGAACAACCCATTTGGTCATATGAGTTGTAGAACGAAAGTTGCACCACTTTGCAACTTTGCACTGCTTTCATTTGACACTTTTTAAATCAAGTGAAAATCCACTACCACGGGAAAACCTCTCTAAGATAGAAAAAACCAAGAGAGGTTTTTGTAGAGGGGCCCAACATGATCCTATAGGATTAGACAAGAAGTTTCTAAACATTATGATATCCAAGTAACAACATGCTGAAGTTTGCAACCATTTTGCATTTTAGACTCTTAAGAGATTGATTCGTTTGAACATAGCTCAGAGTGATTCCGCTTGTTTAGGTGTGAAAGAGGACCATTCCTAGCATAAAAATACCTATTTAGACATGTTGGAATATTTTTTTTGGTCACATGAGTTGCAAAATGAAAGTTGCACCACTTTGCAACTTTGCATTGCTTTCATTTGACACTTTTTCCATCAAGTGAAAATTCGCCACCATGGGAAAACCACTTCGAGATAGCAAAAATCAAGAGAGGTTTTTGTAGAGGGGCCTAATGTGATCTCATAGGATCAAATAGAGATTTCGTAAACACCATGGTTTCTGAATAATACCCCGTCAAAGATTGCTTCCCTTTTGCACTTTGGTCATTTCTGATGCACATGTTCCAAGACAGTCACTATTGATTTTGAAGCATGTGTTGTAACTCAATAATGGATATCTAGATCATTTATTTTTTTGTGAATTCATTTGAGAATTTTGTGAGAAAAGGTCTAAAACTAGGGTCTGTTGACCTAGTAGACAAGGCAGAGTTAAGGGTTAAAATTGAAGGGATAGAGAGTTGTTGGCTGAAACTTTGTTTGAAACTCATTCATTTGAGGTTTTGTGAAGATTGACACCCATTTCTTATTGATGCAAGATCATCTACTAGGATCCATAAACCATCAGGGTACTTCTGACCCAAGCTTAACAAGAGAAGATCAAATTAAACAAACATCATTCTTTTGCTCAACTTTCATGAAAAATTCACTTATCCATTCACCAAAATCCCACTTTTTCCATTAGCAACTATAAGGAAACCAACAAGCCAAGCACTTCATCAGTATTCCATGTCATTATCAAATTCAAAAACAACCTTACTAGCATCATATTAACTATATCAAAGCCATAACCTGATCAACAACATTAAACCATTAAATTCTTTCATTTTTCAACCAATTACTCATCATTTCAACTTGTTTGAATGAGGGAATAATACTACAATCCATTGAGTCTGCTTCTAACCATTCACCAAAAATCCAAGAAATTGTAAACAACCTATTCTTGATTGAAATAAATTAGATACACACTTACAAACCACTAGCCATCAGACTTACCATTAACTTGCAGTAAAAAACACCATTTTGCACAAAAAATCCACCTTACTCAAAACATCAATTATTAAAGATTAAAGTCTAAACCTTTACCAAACCATAGAGAAATCTTTACTTGGAAGTTTCAATACACATTCAAACTCTAAAAACTCTTTTTACTCAGATTACCACTTTTTAGCAATCAAAACATCATTTTACACATTGTGTAAACCTTGCTCAAAACACCCAAAACACCAAGTTAGCTTCCTAGATCTTCTCCAAGCATTGAGACATATTTTCCAACACCTTTTAGATAGGTTTCAATCATAAAGAATCATTCAAATCATGGTTTACACATATTTTCCCATTTTAGCTATCAAGGCATCGAATTGCAAGTAGGTTTCCAAACCTTGAATCAAGTGTAACTTATTGAGATCCTTTCAAACTTGGAACATCTTTTTAGCAAGCCATTTTGGCCAATATTAACATATCCAAAAATAAAAAATACTTGTTTTGGAAAATATGTGTAAACCAATAGCCTACCCATTGGAAAATACTTCAAATTAGCCCAAATTTACAAAGGGACTACTAATGAATCAACTCCAAAACCCCATATGACATCAGAAAGTCTTTTATCATGTGTCAAAACTTAGGATTCACCAACATTTAGGGGCTTAAAGGCCCAATTAAACACCCAACAATAGAAACCTTGTGTTTAGGCTTAAACCATGCAAAAAGAATGAGGGTTTGATAGAAAAAACCATTGAAAACATTCAAAATCTTAGCCACTACTCCAAAAATGTTTAGATATGTCTACATATGCATTATAAACCTCCTTCCATCCTTTAACATTTCGTTTTCCTCAAAACACCACTTGGAGCCACACTTTTCACTTGGAAATTCATCACAAATAAACACACATACACCTAAAAAATCCTAATACTAACCTAATCCACTGATCTAAACTATAAAAATCATTGGAGTATTCATTATTGGGTATCTAGACTCTCAAAACCCCAATCTTGAGGGTTTACAGACCAAGTTGAGAAAAATCAATTCAAACTAATGATAGACTCAATGGATACCCTCATAAATAGATTCAAATGAAAGATAATTCACTATTATACCTTAAATAAAAAGATTCGAGGCCTTAAACTTCTGTACATTCCATACAAGTTAATGAGCAACTGAAAAGACTTAGAAAATCACTAAAACATGGACTTTATTGATTGTGAATCTTCAAGAATACAAAAGATTTCTATATTTCTTGACCTTACATGATTTATATAGATGTTTCCCAACTAATAAATACCTTTTCAACATCCTTCATCGATCTATCCCTCTAATTTCCCACAAAAGACTCTTCAACTTCTAATTTTTTTGCCTTGCATTTTTGACAATTTTTATTACTTTTGCACTTTTAACATATTTTTTTTTGCAAATTCAATTGCCTCAACTTCTAGTGACCTAATAAACATTCAAATACATTGAAATAGGTCTTAAAATGACCTTTTACATACATTTTACATTTGAAAATTTTCCTTTTGTAGGCATTTTGAGAGCAAGGTGCTCCTTCACAACTTACATATTCAAATTGAAAAAAACCTAATTGCAATACATGACAGGTGCTCATTATGAGGTTAAATTCAATTGAGTAACTTGAGATTCCCTCACTAAGATTCACATGATCTTTTAAAATGGCTACAAATCAGAATTGAGATTTGTCAAGATCATCAAAATAAGGATGTTGCATTGCATTTTTGGCTGAGATTTTCTTTGATGGCTCATAAATCAGCATTTTCTACAAAAAGAGACCAATCAATTTTTAGTAGTTTACTTACAAATAAGCAAAGTAAAAGAGAAAAAAAGAGAGCATCCAAAATGGAAATGAAATGAAAATAGATGGAAGGAACTTGCAGATAGGCATGCCAGTCTCTCAACTTAGTCACTCTTGGTCATACATCTTCAGTGGGAGTTCCAAGATACCTATTGCACACAACACCTCTCATAATAGAGTAAGTTGAAATTTGAGATTATCTTATAATGTCTACATCATAGCTACTCATGCTAAGGTTGAATTCAAATGAATAACTTGAAATTCCCTCACCAAGCTTTGCACACACTTTTGTAATGGCTTAAAATCATGATTAAGATTTATCAAGATCATCAAAATAAGGATGTTGCATTGTTTTTCTGGTCGAGATTCTCTTGGATGTCTCATAAATTTGCATTTTCTACAAGGGGACACCAATCAAATTATAGTAGGTTACTTAAAAATAGGCAAAGTAAAAGAAGATGATAGCTTTTCCATCAAAAAAATTAATTTGCATACAAGTATAAATTAATAAGAACCAATGTGCATACTTACAAATTAATCCAACGAACCATCTGGGTCTGCTCTAATTTTTATCGTGTTAAGTATTACCTTGTGATTAGAGTCATAGACCTTCCACAAGACCTTGTTCTAATGTCTACCCCCATATTTGGTCAAACGAACATTGGATTCCACGATAAGGTTCGAGTAATGAAAAATCTTACGATGTGTGTCAAAGTCGTAAAACAACCAATGTTTAACACTCTTATGTGAGTACCTTCTAAGCCACACTCTAGTAACAACAACCAATCCTGTAGGGTATTTGATGTTTTCTCCATCTATAACTGGGGATTCCAATTTATTTTTAGCTTCAACACAACAACACAAGTAATAGTTTGTTCCCTCTTCATTTTCTTCATTTACAATAACTACATAAACTTGCCTTGGATTGATATGTGCAACAAATCTCTTAAAATTAGTCTCATTTAGCCTTTCAAAGTAGAATTTCCAAATCTTATTAGCATATCTTCTACAAGTGGGTGTTGGAATCTTACCTTTCATGCTCTGCAAAATATCCTAATCAATATTAATCAAATACTTTGGCTTTCTACACAAAATTCTAAGTGGTGTTCTTCTAGGTACATACATCTCAACATTAGGAATTTCATCAATATTTAATTGAGGTGGGATAGATTGCGTACCTTTGATCAAGGGTGAAGAAGACACACCTTGAGGATCTCATGGGGACGATGGCATGACTTCTTTGTCAAATTTGAGTGATGATGTACTCTCAACTTGAGATGTGTTGGATGGTGTCCAACCATATTCACTTGTGATAGATGGTGTCCCTCCATATTCACTTGTGGTAGCTGGTTTTCCTACATATTCACTTGTAGTAGCTTGTGTCCCTCCATATTCACTTGTGCTTAATTGTTTCCCTTCTTATTCACTTTCTGTAGAGGGTGTATCTCCATCTTCGGTATCCGAATCTGTCTTAACATGATGCTTTTGCATTCGTGCCCCTTGTGTTGCCAAATATTGTTCTCTTTTTTACGGTTGAGGTTCCTCTTCAGTTGGCTTGTTTTTTTCAATAGTACCCAATTTCTTCTTTTCACGATATTCCACCACCCATTCAATCTCCTTTTCTTTGAAGGTTTCATACTCTTTGTCTGTTAGTTGATTCCTTCTCCCTTTCTTCGGCATGGTGGATAATTTTACCTATAGCAAGGTAATGAGACGAATAATAATTTCTAAAGTATTTGTCCATTAAAATAAATGAAATATATGTCATGCAAGGATTCATAAAAATACTTAAAATCATCTTGTATAAGACTATTTATACCATAGACAAAGGTGGTGCAGGGGCATGCCATGATTACAAGATAGGAAGAATTACATTGTTTTCCTTGTGTAAATGGGGTGTTAAAGAAGGATTTTGATGAAATGTTGAAGGAAGTGTTAGAACTATAGGAAATTGATATTTTCACATGTTGATTTTTCTCATAATCCTCCAAGTGAGTCCTACCTTTGATGCATTTCCCTCTCTTCGTGCATATTTTCTCTATATTGTGCCATATTTCCCCTTTGAATCCGTTGTGTCATGCATTTTTGCATTCTAGTTCATATTGGCATAGGTATCCAAATGTCTCCCTGACTTGTGTATGTTTCACTATTTCTTGTTGCAGGTTGTCGGTAAGACATTTCTCTCGCGTTGGCGACTGTGAAGGCTTCTATCGGTATTTGTCTTGGCGGTTGGGCTAATGTTTCGCCAAATTTTGGATGTCTTAGTGATGAGATTTAAAATGGTTTTCTATCGGCAAAGGGTTTTACTTTCGACATAGTGTCACAACGTGTTTCTATTGTTATAACGACCGGCACTTCAGGGTCCTTCAGTATGGCTAATGTTGCTTCGTTATAGTGTCTTGGCGAACTCAGTGTGTCTTGCCGATGGGGTTTAGTATGTGGTTTTTGGTGTAGCTTGATGAATTCTATAAGACTTCTTGCTGAGTTCGAGGGGTCTTGGCAAAGGAAAATGAGGATTTTGTTTCGGCAAGATGGTTCCTATGTCTCAGCGAGCGAAGAGTATGTATGGAAATCAGTGACACTCGGGATAGTTTGTATATGGTTTCCTCGATTGTGATAGGCTATAGCGACTGTGAACAATATGAAAGGATTGTTTCGGTGTGAGATGTACCCCTATCTTGGAGAATGGAAAGCACATAAAGGAAATACATTTCGATGAAGCATTTTTGAATCTATATGACATCTCACCGATATCATGGTGCTATAGCGAAACAAGAGATTGCTACATGACTTCGGTATAACCAACTGGTTGCTATAGCAAATATGAAAACAAGATACAAGTAGAATGATGAACGTTTGAATTGCCTTCGGCATAGGTTGCAATATGTCCCGCCGACTCCCTCGCTGGTAAAAAATAGAAATTCATCACTGTGGCCAACATGAATTTGAATTGGTGACTGTTGTTGGCCTACTTGATTGGAGTCCGATTTTCATGTTGGGCTGACATGATGTTTTATTTTGATATTTTTCTCATGCTGGTGTATATTTAAGCATGATATAGTTGTTAATTGATACCACCAGAGATTAGATTTTTTGATACATTGCAAGTAGATACATTAGAATAAAATTATCAGACCAGAGGCTATTGTTGCATGATTTTCACAATGGAGGTATTTATGAGATTCAATTGATGTTGCTGCATTTTTCTGGTGTCAGTTATCTGTTGAATTAAATGAAAAATACTACTAAGTTGTCTCCATGATTGATTTTTCTAGCTATTTAAGTTGACATAACAAGTTTATGTTCAATTTATCAATACACAGTTGTTGTATTCATGTGATTAATCAATTGGTTCTTTCAAGTAAAGATTAAATCCTTTTATTGATCATAGTAATCAGAGAGATTTCATTTTGGATCATTAAAGTAGAACTTAGTAATCACAATATTGCATGTTCATACAAGTTATGAATAGATCATATGCCAGATAATTTGTATCTCATCCAAAGAGTGCTTTTCATCTTGATCTCATTTGACTCCGCATACCCAACAAGGCACTAGTCTCTGCATTTCACTATTTGAATCCATTAAGCATCCTAGGATTTAGATCAAAAGGTAGCTATTGAGTTTAGTTTGTTCACTATTATCTACCATTGTGGACAAAGCATTTCAGAAGGATAATCATAAGTTAAGTCTACACTATTCAAAAAGGTACATCCACCCAGGTTTGCAGCACGTAAAGAGTAGGAGGTTTGATTGTTTCAAATCTTGTTATGTTACCCTGAAATGTCGTGAAAGCTTGGCAACCTTTCATGGTTCAAACCTGCATTTTTGAGAGCTAACAAGAAGCTTCCATGTAATGGTTGTTTGAGTTTGTGCAAGGAATTTTTGAAGTGTTGTTGGTATTGGTGAGGTATGGTAAGTCTGGTTGTCAAGATTTTCAATAAACCCTAGGTTATTTGCATGAAAGTTGAGGGTTTGGTGGTACAACATTTTAGAGGTCAAGGCTCTAAGAAATAATGGTTGAATTTGTTGTTTTGTAACACAATTAGTGACCATTGGTTGATATTTGGTGAAAACAAAGTGTTTTGGAGGTACCTCCTTTGTAAAAGAGGGCTTTTGGTGGCCTACAAGGTAGGGAATCCTATTGGTTTTCAATATTGTTGCAAATAAACCTCTTGAAACCTTTTGGTATGTTGTGTTATGAGTTTAAGTGTGTCTTAGATGATGTTTGCTAGGTCTTTGTATGACCTCTAAAAGATATTGAGAAAAAGTAGTGTTGGAGGGCTACAAGCCTTTAGGTGTGTGTTTGGGATAAGTTGAGTGTATAGTGTGTAAGGGGATGGTTTGTTGTTTTAGTTTGATCATTTTGAGTTGGTTGGGGTCTTCACCACCTAGGTTGCTATCACACTGCCCCTACCTTCTCAGCCCTACCCTATTGGCAAGCTAGCTCACTCACTAGCTTTCCAATGTGGTAGGGTTGAGAAGGTAGGGGTAGTGTATGCCTCATAGAAATGGGGTGCCACGGTGATGATACATCACTGTGACACCCCAACATATGCTGCCCCTACCTTCTCAACCCTATCGCATTGGAAAGTAAGTGGAGTGTTGGCAAGCTAGCTCACTTGATAGCTTGCCAATGCGGTAGGGTTGAGAAGGTAGGGGTAGCATATGCCTCATAGAAATGGGGTGCCACAGTGTTGTATCATCACCATGGCACCCCATTTCTATGAGGCATACGCTGCCCCTACCTTCTCAACCCTAATGCATTGGTAAGCTAGTGGAGCGTTGTAGGGTTGAGAAGGTAGGGTAAGCATATGCCTCATAGAAATGGGGTTCCACAGTGTTGTATCATCACTGTGGCACCCCATTTCTATGAGGCATACGCTACCCCTACCTTCTCAACCCTACTACATTGGAAAGCTAGTGGAGTGTTGGAAAGATAGCTCACTCACTAGCTTGCCAATCACTATCTTGAAAATGTAGTAGGGTTGAGAAGGTAGGGGAAGCATATTCCTCATAGAAATGGGGTGTCACAGTGATGTATATCATTGCGACACCCCATTTCTATGAGCCATATGCTACCCCTACCATGTCAACCATTTCTGAGACTAGCCTAAACACACAGTTTTAAGGTTTGAAAGTCATTTAAAATGGTGTATTGACCCATTCCTCTCACTGTGGCCACTCTAACTCGAGGAATGGGTCTACAACATCACTAAAAAGGTGTGGGAATGTTCAGTGTGTACAGGGGAGGTCAAGAGTTGAGTTGGGCATGAAGCCCTAGAGTGAAATTTGGTGTTTTCCATGTGAATTTGAGAGGTTTTGACGTGATAAAGTGAGTGTTGTGTTAGGGAAATATTGTTTCTTATTGAATTGAGTTTTTTCAGGCCATTTTATACCTATTTGAGGTGGTGGCATGCTTTGATAAGGTTGGGAAGTTTGTTTCCCAGTAAGGTTATTTGGCTAAAAAATAGGGTTTTTGGTTTTGGCATCTTGGTGGATGAATTTTTGAGAACTAATTGTGAATTAATTGGTTTGAATATATATAAATTGCTTCCCACATGTGTTTGGAGGTTTTGGTCCAGTTTTAAGATAAGTTTCTTTGCTAAAGTGTCCTAATTTGAGGCCTAGTTGGTGTAGAAAGCTTGATTTGAGAAATTTGTTACAAAGTAACCAATAGTGGTTTGTTGGCATGTGATTGTGTACCTTGAAGGGTCCTTGAAATGGTTCAAGTATTGGTTTGAAACAATCTTATCTACAAGAAATACTCGATTGAATGAGTTGAAAATGGTACAAGGAAGAGTGTTGATTTGGTGAAAAGCGAAGAGTTTTGAGAATTGTGACTTGTGAATTGTTGTTGTTGGTTTATTTTTTGTGTTTAGTTGTGTTGTAGGACCTCCCCTAGTTTCATCACAATTCAAATGCTTTGTCCATGCTTCCATTTTGAGCCATGATTGCAAGATAGGCTGCACCTTTCTCCATGTTGCTAACTTATCCTTCAATAAAGAGTCTTCTAACAATGGAGAGAAGGGTTAGAATCCCTTGTAGGTAGACTAATCAAGGAAACATTTAAAATATATCACAAATAAAAGTGATGAGGTAGGTTTAGTGATGAGGTAAATTTAGAAATAGAGATGAAAAAAATAAGTTTCTAAGATCTATCAACGTGGGAGGAGTATATTCTAATTTTTTAGAGAAATGTATGGAAAATTTGGTAGCATAGACAAGGAAATGGGCTGCTTGGTATAATTTTTTGACAAAATATCTCAATGAAAGCTTCAGAGAGAGGTATGCACTTCCATAATAAAGGATTGAGAAATGATGTTTTATTTTACTTCCTTAAAACATATGTCATACATATGTGTATGCAAAATGTGGAAGCATACACAAGGTAAGTCAATTGTTAAATGAAAAAATTCCTCAAAGAGACGTGGTTTAAAAATTTAATTGGCAAGTTTATAGAATTGTGTAATTTAAAATGTGCATTGACAACCTAAGGTTATAATCACAAACAAAAAATGATCAACATGGAATATGCAAAATAACAAAAATGAAAGAAAGCCATAATAGAATGAAATAAAATGTGTAAAGACTTCACATACCTAAAAAACTAGAGTTTCAAATGGATGAGTTCAACCCAATTATGTAGCCTTAGCTTCTTCTTTCTTCAAAATCCTCAACAATTTGACTTTTTCAAAAGCTTGTTCCCCTCCAAAATTAATTGTATATCAGTTTTCAATGGAATTCAAACTTGAATTTATATTATATGTCTTTCAACATGAAAAATCTGCTATTTCATGCAAATGTGGTAGAAAGATCATGAAAAAGGTGGTGGAATGTGAAAAACATGCATGCACACTTCACAACATCAAAAAGCTACTTTTTGTTAGAGCACACACAAAACCAAGAGAATATGCAGAATGTGGGCCTTGAGATCATGGGTATATTGATTTTTTTTACATTTTTAGTGCAACACAAAATGCACTCATGTTATAATGCACTCACATTATAACGCGGGTGCATTATTTCTTCATAAATTAACCATATCTCTACTTCTTCAAAATGCACTCGTGTTATGATAAAGTTGATTTTTAATAGATTTCTTTTCTCTCTCTCTTTGTATATACCCTATATACCCCAATTCTATCTCTCTTCCCTCTACCCTTATACCCTAATTCTATCTCTCTCCCCTCTACCCTCTACCCTTAACCCTTATACCCTCTATCTCTCTCCCAATCCCTCCCTCTCTCTCTCTCATCTATCCCTCATCTGTCAACCCCTATACCCTCTCCCTCTCTCAACTCCCTCTCTCTCACTTACTCACTCCTATCTCTCTCCCACTCCCTCCCTTTCTCTCCCTCTCTCATCTCTCCCTCCTACCCCATCTCCCTCTCTCAACTCCCTCTACCATCTACCCTTAACCCTCAACCCTTAAACCCAAATTCTATCTATCTCCCCATCTACCCTCTACCCTTAACCCTTATACCCTCTATATTCTACCCTCTATCTCTATCCCACTCCCTCCCTATCTCTCCCGAGTCTCTCCCCCATCTCTCAACCCCTATACCTTCTCCCTCTCTCAACTACCTATCTCTCACTCAATCACTCATTCTATCTCTCTCCCCTCTCCCTCTATCCTTAACCCTTATACCCTCTATCCTCTACCCTCTATCTCTCTCCCACTCCCTCCCTCCCTCTCTCAACTCCCTATCTCTCTCTCTCTCACTCCTATTTCTCTCTCCTCTACCCTCTACCCTTAACCCTCAACCCTTAAACCCTAATTCCATATCTCTCCCCATATATCCTCTATCCTCTACCCTCTATCTCTCTCCCATTCACACACACACACACACACTCTCTCTCTCATCTCTCCCTTGTCTCTCAACCCCTATACCCTTTCCATCTCTCTCACTTACTCGCTCACTCCTTATATCTCTCTCCCCTCTACCCTTAACCCTTAACCCTTATACCCTATATCCTCTACCCTCAACCATAAATTATCAACCCTTAAATCCTCTACCCACTACCCTCTACCCTATAAACCCTTAAACACTCAACCCTAAACCCTAAACCCTCAACCCTTAAACCCTAAACCCTTAAACCATCTACCCTCTATCCTCAATCCTCTACCATCCACCCTCAACCCTAATCCCTCAACCCTTAACCCTTAAACCCACTTAATAAACTCTCTACCCTAATCCCTCAACCCTCTTGACCCTTAATCCCTCAACCATTAAACCCTAATACCTCAACCCCTATACACTATACCCTATACATTGGACCCTCGACCCTAATCCCCCAACCCTATACCCTGAATGCTCTACCCTCAACCTTAAATCCTCAACCCTTAAACCCTCTACCCACTACCCTCTACCCTATAAACCCTTAAACACTCAACCCTAATGATGCAGAGGGTTAGGGATCTTAAAAGATACACAAAGATTTAAGATTAACAAAGTTTTGTTCTTCAATCTCTCAACTAGACACCAACTTAGAAATAAGGCCTTCACCTTGCACTTAAGACCTATTTGCCTCCCTTGTGATTCCTAATCATTGAAATGATCTCAAAAGACTTGAAAAAACTTGATTCAAATGGGTTTCAAGCCCTAACCCTCCATTTTATACAAAACTCTCTTTTGCTGCTCACATAGCCATCTAGCCTATTAGGCCTTTGGCAATGGATTTTTGACTTCTTCCACAAATTTTGCAAATGAACCTCCAATCTAATGATGGTTTCAGATGTGGATTGTGATGAAAAACATCATTTCAACTCCTTGGAATCAATTGTTTCAGACAACCTCACTTCAAACCCTACTGTTTCCTTAAAATTAGGCCTAATTAGCCCTATTTTACAAAGCAACCCATCTTTAAATTTGTCCCCTGACCATGAAACTTTATGCAGTCTCCTAAAATGACTCAAAACCAAGGAATCCAAGTTTTTAGCCCTCTATGACACATCTATCATGCTCCAGCACAAACCCCTCCTCAGCTTGCCTCAAAAACTAGGGCTTCTTGAAAACTAACCTTCCAATCACTTCCAGAACTTTCTCATTGACTATAAACCATTAGTAAAACATATTTAGTTGATCCAAACTCAAAAACATGCCCCTCATTAAGGCATATATTCTGCTGCTACACCCTAGCCTCCATCTTCAAGCACTTTTCCCTTTGACAACTTGGTGTACACCTTGATATTCTTCCTTCCTGCACATTATTTGGTTAAATCTGTATGATAAATGTTAGGAATGATCCATTTCATAGGTCACAGCAGCATTCTACCTTGAAATGGATCAATCATCCATGAAAATCACCAAAATTAGTGAAAAATATGCACTTTTTTTAGGACAGTCGGCAATATAATGCAAAGAACTGATTATAAACGTGTATCAGATCATTAAAGAGGTTAATTGAAAGTAAATACAGGTTCTTGAACCATCCAATTGATTATAAATTCAAAAGGAATCAATAGATCATCAAAAAGACTCAAGAAAATGCAAGAAAACTATGTTTTTTCACTATTTTCTGTAGCAGTCCGTACAGTCACTTCTCCAAATGCCCAACCTCCATAAAAATGACCATTTTTGGGTTATAGAACCATCCCCCAACTGATCCAACTGATTGGAATTGATTACAATGCACAATTACCTCTAAAACACCTAAAACTCCTTTTCCCGCCTAAACTAAAATTTAAAAATTTGAAATTACAAACTAGAGATTTATTAAAATCTATCACCTAAAAACCATTGGATATTCACTATCCAAGTTTATTTGACCTATTTAAGCATAATATCATTAATCAAAACCCCTAGAACCTAATTTTCCCTTACATTGCATTTTTAATCCAAATTCCTTATCAGGAACCTTGAAACTTTGAACATTCTCATTACACTCATTCAACCCAAATGCCATTATAGGCTCCAATACATCATAATTGATGCTTTGACATGATTGGAAGGTCCTCTTGACCCTTGCACTCTCCTGGTTCTTGACGTGCTCCTTGAAGGCCCTGGGTGCTCCTGCACCATTCTCCCCAGGAAAGAAAGAACTCTTGCCCCAAGAAGTGTCCCATGTGTTGCCACCAAAAGACCTTTTGCTCTCATGTGTTTTCATCTTCCAATGAGCAGGTATGTAGTCCCCCAAAGTCACTGTCTTTCTCTTTTGCCAATCTGCATTCTTGACATTCATCATGTGAGAGCCAAAAATCTATTTTCTTTGTCCTTTTTGCTGCTTGAACTCAGTCTGATTTTGTGCCCTATTTCTGCCTCTATTCCCCTGATTTCCTTGTGAAAAGATACCATCACTATCATGCTCAATTATAGGGCATTCAATGCCTCCAACCTTGATACTGTCCAAATCCCACAAATTCTGATTTTTAGGACTGTCTTCTTCACAACCCTGCTGCAACTTGTCTTTTTTCAACCTACCAATGTCTTCCCCTGTTTTACCCTGCTCATTTACCTACAAATGCTTCTCAAAACAGATCATAAAACTTTCATTTGACTGCTCCAAAGGAAAAGGCACTAACTTGTATCTAACTGCATCCTTATGCACCAAATATGTGTTCTGAAAACCATCATGCAATGTCCTTCTAGCATACTGCCATGGTCTCCCCAAGATGATATGACCACAAGTCATTGGAATGACATCACAAAGCACCCTATCATGATATGAACCAATTGATAAATCAACAAAAGCTCTCTTACCAATCTCTACATGTTGTCCTTGAGTTACCCAAGTGGCCTTGTAGGGAGTAGGATGATCAAAAGTTTCAATCCCTAGCTTGGTTACCATATCAACTAAAACTAAATTGCTATGTGACCCTGAATCTATAAGCAATCTGCATATCTTACCATGACTGAGACAATTTGTTTTGAAAATTGTTACCTTTGGTTCTTGATGAAGTCTTTCTCCTTGTTTGATCATGAGAAACTCACCATCAGTCATAGGGTCTGCCATAAATGTTTTTGGTTCCTCCTTCTTGTCTTCTTCTTCTTGTACCAAGTTAGCTCTCCTTTCTTTGCCTTTATCAGCTTGTTCCCACTTAGGACACTTGAAGGAAGGATGCCCTGGTTCATTGCAATTAAAACATCTGCCTGTGAATGGTCCTCTACCTTGTCCAAATCTGCCTCCTCCTCTTGGAGTGTACCCACCTCTTTGATCAGAAAATATCTCTTTACCCTTGTCATTGCTACTTTTATCATTACTGCCTTGTCCTTGCTCTCTATTACCTCTGCCCCTGTTTGAACTACCTCCTCTTCCACCATTGTTTGATCTTTCTTGCTTCCTTTTCACCTTTTCTTCTGCTCTAATGGCCAACTGAAAACATTCTCCCAATGTTCTTGGCAATTGCAAACCAATCTCATCTTGCAGATTGTACCTCAAGCCATTGATGTACCTGGCTATTTTCTCATCCTCTTCCTCATAACCTCCTCTAATACTAAGCTTGTGAAATTGCTTAGTATAGGACATCACATCCATGTCCTTTTGTTTTAAATTCTGCCTCATTCGTTTCACATGAATGGTATAATCAGATGGTAAAAACTTCTCCTTGACCAAACTCTTCATCGTTGACCATGTAGTGACCTTTGCCAATCCTCTAGCCATCCTATCGTTCTGGAAACTTGTCCACCATGTCAATGCTGTGCCTCTCAACTTGGTTTTAGCAAACTTGACTTTCCTTTCTTCATCCATCTCCTCAAATTCAAAGTAGTTTTCCATGGCATCAAGCCATCCCAATACCTCTTCACTATCCATCTTCCCTTGATAGCTAGGTAAGTCTATGTGACTCTTCCCTCCATGACCCTGTATTGCCTTCAATAACCTCACTAACCTCCTTTCTTCAGGGTCCTCTGTATCATCAGCCTGCTGTTCCTGATTTACCCTCACATGCTCTTCATCCTCTTCATTGTTTTCTTGGTCTTCTTGGTCTTCTCTCCTCCTACTCCTCTCAAGGTTATTGATCCTTGCCTGCATAGTGTCTCTTTCTCTTCTCCATAGCCTTTCTTCTCTTGCTCTTGCTGCTTCTTGTTCCCTTCTTTCTCTTCTCTCCCTCTCCAAGATCTCCTTCAACTCTTCCAACTCTCTTGCCAATTGGTTTTTTGGTGCCATTGCTATTTCTCCAATCCCTCAAGAACCTACTCACTGCTCTGATACCACTCTGATGCAGAGGGTTAGGGATCTCAAAAGATACACAAAGATTTAAGATTAACAAAGTTTTGTTCTTCAATCTCTCAACTAGACACCAACTTAGAAATAAGGCCTTCACCTTGCACTTAAGACCTATCTGCCTCCCTTGTGATTCCTAATCATTGAAATGATCTCAAAAGACTTGAACAAACTTGATTCAAATGGGTTTCAAGCCCTAACCCTCCATTTTATACAAAACTCTCTTTTGCTGCTCACATAGCCATCTAGCCTATTAGGCCTTTGGTAATGGATTTTTGACTTCTTCCACAAATTTTGCAAATGAACCTCCAATCTAATGATGGTTTCAGATGTGGATTGTGATGACAAACATCATTTCAACTCCTTGGTATCAATTGTTTCAGACAACCTCACTTCAAACCCTGCTGTTTCCTTAAAATTAGGCCTAATTAGCCCTATTTTACAAAGCAACCCCTCTTTAAATTTGTCCCCTGACCATGAAACTTTCATCAGTCTCCTAAAATGACTCAAAACCAAGGAATCCAAGTTTTTAGCCCTCTATGACACCTCTATCACACTCCAGCACAAACCCCTCCTCAGCTTGCCTCAAAAACTAGGGCTTCTTGAAAACTAACCTTCCAATCACTTCCAGAACTTGATCATTGACTCTACACCATTAGTACAACATATTTAGTTGATCCAAACTCAAAAACATGCCCCTCATTAAGGCAGATCTTCTGCTGCTACACCCTAGCCTCCATCTTCAAGCACTTTTCCCTTTGACAACTTGGTGTACACCTTGATATTCTTCCTTCCTGCACATTAGTTGGTTAAATCTGTATGATACATGTTAGGAATGATCCATTTCACAGGTCACAGCAGCATTCTACCTTGAAATGGATCAATCATCCATGAAAATCACCAAAATTAGTGAAAAATCTGCACTTTTTTTAGGACAGTCAGCAATATAATGCAAAGAACTGATTATAAACGTGTATCAGATCATTCAAGAGGTTAATTGAAAGTAAATACAGGTTCTTGAACCATCCAATTTATTAGAAATTCAAAAGGAATCAATAGATCATCAAAAAGACTCAAGAAAATGCAAGAAAACTATGTTTTTTCACTATTTTCTGTAGCAGTCCGTACAGTCACTTCTCCAAATGCCCAACCTCCGTAAAAATGACCATTTTTGGGTTATAGAACCATCCCCCAACTGATCCAACTGATTGTAATTGATTACAATGCATAATTACCTCTAAAACACCTAAAACTCCTTTTCCCGCCTAAACTAAAATTTAAAAATTTGAAATTACAAACTAGAGATTTATTAAAATCTATCACCTAAAAACCATTGGATATTCACTATCCAAGTTTATTTGACCTATTTAAGCATAATATCATTAATAAAAACCCCTAGAACCTAATTTTCCCTTACATTGCATTTTTTATCCAAATTCCTTATCAGGAACCTTGAAACTTTGAACATTCTCATTACACTCATTCAACCCAAATGCCATTATAGGCTCCAATACATCATAATTGACGCTTTGACATGATTGGAAGTTCCTCTTGACCCTTGCACTCTCCTGGTTCTTGACGTGCTCCTTGAAGGCCTTGGGTGCTCCTGCACCACCTAAACCCTAAAACCTCAACCCTTAAACCCTAAACCCTTAAACCCTTAAACCCTGTACCCTCAATCCTCTACCCTCTACCCACTACCCACTACCCTCAACCCTAATCCCTCAACCCTTAAACCATTAAACCCACTTATTAAACTCTCTACCCTAATCCATCAACCCTCTTTACCCTTAATCCCTCAACCCCTATACACTCTACCCTATACATTGGACCCTCAACCCTAATCCTCCAACCATATACAGTCAATCCTCTACCCTTAACCTTAAACCCTCAAACCTTAAACCCCATATCCACTACCCTCTATCCTATAAACCCTTAAACACTCAATCCTAAACCCTAAACCCTCAACCCTTAAGCCCTAAACCCTTAAACCCTCTACCCTCTACCATCAACCCTAATCCCTCAACCCTTTAACCCTTAAACTCTCTACCCTAATCCATCAACCCTCTTGACCCCTAATACCTCAACCCTTAAACCCTAATCCCTCAACCCCTATACCCTCAACCCTATACATTTGATCCTCAACCCTAGTCCCCCAACCCTATACCATAAATCCTCTACCTCAAACCCTTAACCCTCAACCCTTAAACCATCAACCCTATACATTAAACACCCAAACCTCAACCTTTAATCCCTCAATCCTCAACCTTAAAACCCTAAACCCTCAACCCCGATACCCTCTACACTATACATTTGACTATTAACCCCAATACTTCAACCATATGTACTCTCAACCCTATACCCTCAACCCAATACTGTAATCCCTCAACCCTATAGGTTGTCAACCCTATACCCTCTATTCTGAACCCTCTACCCTATACATTGGATCCTTAACCCTCATATATCTATGTCCCTCCATCCTCTTCTCTCCTTCTTTCTATCCATCCATCCCTACCTCTCTACCCTAAACCCTAAAACCTTAAACCCTTAAACACTCAACCCTAACCCTATACCATTAACCCTTAAACCACAAACCATCAAACCCTCTACTCTCTACCCTCTACCTTCTACCCTTTTTTAGAAACCAAGATCAAACATGCAAACCAAAAAACCTTCCACAGAAGAGAAAATCAGAAAAAGAAAAGCTATTACAAAAAGATGTGCAAATAATATTATTTAGGAATTCATAATTACATGAGATGATTTTCTTTATAAAATCAAACATGCATAACCCTAATCTTATCTTGAGCAACAAGATAGCTCAACAAGATAAGGATGAGAATAATTAACCTAGGAATTAAATTTTACCTAAGTAAAGTTATGCAAGTGTAATTAAATATTAATTACATTAACACCCCCCATAAGTGCAACTTAGGGAGACTACCAAAACATGCACCTAAAACTAAGATGAATGCAAGAAAGCATGAATGAATGGGTTCCGAAAAGAAAGGCCTGATCAAGTATCCATTTACAAATGCAATAATGAGGTAGAGAAGGATAACCCAGTGGGACAAAACCCCCCTACAATGAGATGACTGCTGCAAAGAAGCATTGGAAGAAAATTGTGGAGTAACATTGGAACCACAATCTAAAAAGAAAAGAAAGATACTTTTGTCTATAGGAAACCAAAAATAGAATCATAATAATGTGACAGTAAAACTGATAACATGGAACATTGGAAAAATCACAAACTGGAATAGTCTTGGAATCTATGAAGAAACAATAGATGAGATGATGACAAAATCTAGAAACCATGTATCTCGATGCTGATGCCAAACTGAGACTAAAAATATTCCATGGGAATGAGTACCATAAAGACTTTGGAACATTAACCATAAAAACATGGCCCTCAAACTAAGAAGGATCTAAACCAATGTGGATCAAGAATCATAAACTCCCAATCTAAAGTGTGAACTGATGTGAATCTGATGTGTGTCAAGCAAGAGAAAGAAATGTGGCCAAAATAAAATAAGAAACCAGATAACCCATGCGAGTTGCCATCAATAACAAGATGAAGATCAAAGTGCATGCACACTCTAATAAGATTATTATGCAAGAAACCACCCTGATGGAACTTTATCTTAGTTCATTTATTACAATAACCCAGCGATTGTAAAAGGAAAGAATGCTAAATGTGCATGAACAAAAAATATGATGATGTGGTACTGAAATGAAGTACAAATATTCAAGTTTCACCTTTCCAACTACCAAAACATCCAAGTAATCTCCAAAACACCCATCGGGACAAATCTATAATAATGATAAACTTGGGATAGATACATAAAAAAGTGCATGGACAACAAAATAGAGCTCGTCAATACCTTTCCAACGCCACAAAGAAGACAAAAAATCAGAGATCATGGCAAAAAGTTATGAGATCAGAAGCCATATATGAACATATAAATTCAAATAGAAATAAATGAACCCAAACAAAAAAATACTAAAAAATAAATAGCACCACAGGAAAGTGCTCGGAACCAACTTTTTGACGATATCTTGTTTGCCCAATTTTGATATCATATACCCAAGTTATGCCAAAAAGAAAAAAACTACTCCTTGAAGGAAAACTGGGGTTAGGAGGGGGCAAAGAGGGCCGACCGTACAATGACATCATGTTGATGTCAACACTTCATGATGTTAAATTTGACAGCCATCTAGTCATTGCTGGAAAAAAACTCTTCTCTGAAAAAATTGCAGCCGTTGGAATATGTTGTGAAGTCTTGGAATATTCCATAGGAATCTAAGAAGATTCTGTTGAGTTTTTTCTACTGATTTTAAACTCAACCTACTGATTTTCACCACTGCCGACCAATTTGCATGTGTTGCCGGGTGGAGAAGGTGTCGAATTTTGAAGAGCTTCGCCAGTGTTTGTTGTAGGGCGCTGCTGGTGGGAGCAACAGACCGTCAAAATTCTTTGTGGCAGTAGTGGGTGGGGCTCTGCCCTACCAGTGGTGGTGTACATCCCTATCATGGTAGGGTATGGGGGTACCCTGGCTGCCAGGCTTTAAAAGCCTTAAAAAAAAATTTCAAAATTTTTTTTACAAGTTTTTTAAATTTTTTTGATTTTGATTTAAAAAAAACAAAAACTAATGATTTTTTTGGAATGCAGGAAAAATATTAAAAAGCCTGAATTTTTTTTGAGAATCATGCTCAGGGGCCGTACACAGACTGTACGACTTTTGAAACAATTTTTTTTCCTTAGAAGCTCTCGATGCCAAAATAGGTCGAGTTATATGTTGATTTTTGTCTCTTGAATGCTCTGGATCTGATGGCGAGGTCTGATCTACCTCAAAATGTACCAGAAGTGTCGTAACTCCCAGATCTGGAAAATCTTCAAACCCTTATAACTCTAGCATAAAATGTCAGATTTAGGCAAAAAAAAGTCGATCTTGACTTTTTTGATAGCTTTGGACTAAACAATGAGCTCAAATTTCCTCCAATGTGCACTGAAAGTAACCATGCAAGCACCCAAATAGAGAGACAATCTCAAGGTATAAAACCCTCAAGGAATCCTAAATGAACTCTACAATGATCTTCTCAAAAATATAAGAAGGGGCTGCAAATCAAGGCTTTGATACCATGTAGAAGTTGAAAAACCAACTTCATAGTCCGCAAGAATCACCTGCAAGCAATCACCTATCACATGCAATAGATATTTAGAACAAAAAGAAGAGATGTTCTGTAAACCCTCAGAGCCAATATGTGCAAGCAAAAAACCAGAATAATGATTATTGAAAGTAATTTTTTTACAAATAATACAAAATCCTTCGAAAAGGAAATCATGTAAAACCCTAATCTTATCTTGAGAAAAAAGACAACTCAACAAGATAAGGATAAGAATTAACCTAGGAAATAAAATATGCCTAAGTAAACTTATGCTAAAGTGTAATTAAATAATTAATTACACCAACACCATAAACCCTCAACCTCTATACCCTCTACCATTTACATTGGACCCTCAACCTAATCCTTCAACCATATACCCTCAAACCTATACCCTAAGCCCTCTACCCTCAACCCTAAACCCTTAACCCAAAACCCTTTAACCCTAACCCTTAAAACCTCTACCCTCTACCCTCTACCCTCTATCCTCTACCCTCTACCCTAAGCCCTAATCCCTCAGCACTAATCCCTCAACCCTTACACCCTTAAATCCAAGAAAACTCCCTACCCTAATCCCTAAACCCTCAACCCTTAAACCCTCAACCCTCAACCCTCAACCCTTAAACCCTAATCCCTCAACCCCTATACCCTCAACCCTATACATTGGACCCAACAACCTAATCTTTCAACCCTATACCCTATACCTCAATCCTCTATCCTAAACCCTCGACCCTAAACCCTTATCCCTCAACCCTTAAACCCTTAAACCCACTTATTAAACTCTCTACCCTAATCCCTCAACCCTCTTGAACCTTAATCCCTCAACCCTTAAACCCTAATTCCTTAGCCCCTATACCCTTTACCCTATACATTGGATCATCAACCCTAATCACCCAACCCTATACCCTCAATCCTCTACCCTCAACATTAAACCCTCAACCCTCAAACCTTAAACCCTCTACCCTATACATTAAACACCCAACCATCAATTCTCAACCCTCAACCCTTAATCCCTTAATCCTCAACCCTCAAACCCTAAACCCTCAACCCCGATACCCTCTACCCTATACAATAGACTCTTAACCCCAATCTTCAACCATATGTACCCTCAACCCAAATCCCTCAACCCTCATATATCTATATCCCTCCCTCCTCTTCTCTTCTTCTCTCTATCCATCCATCCCTCCCTCTCTACCATAATCCCTCAACCCTAAACCCTAAAACCTTAAACCCTTAAACACTCAACCCTAAACCTTGACCCTCAACCCTTAAACCCTCTACTCTCTACCCTCTACCCTCAATTCAATACCCTCAACCCTAAACCCTAATCCCTCAACACTAATCCCTCAACCCTTACACCCTTAAATCAAAGAAAACTCCCTAACCTAATCCCTAAACCCTCAACCATCTACCCTCAACCATCTACCCTCAACCCCTATACCCTCCACCCTATACATTGGACCCTCAACCTAATCCCTTGACCCTATACCCTATACCCTCAATCCTCTACCCTCAACCCTCAACCCTCAACCCTGAACCCTGAACCCTTGACCCTTAAACCTTGAACCCTCAACCATCAATTCTTAAACCCTAAACCCTCAACCCCTATACCCTTTACCATTTACATTGGACCCTTAACCTAATCCTTCAACCATATACCCTCAAACCTATACCTTAAACCCTCTACCCTCAACCCTCAACCCCTTAACCCTAACCCTTAAACCCTCTACCCTCTACCCTCTACCCTCTACCCTCTACCCTCTACCCAATACCCTCTACCCTAAACCATAATCCCTCAACACTAATCCCTCAATCCTTACATGCTTGAATCCAAGAAAAATCCCTACCCTAATCCCTAAATCCTCAACCCTTAAACCCCAATCCCTCAACCCCTATACCCTACACCCTAATCCCTCAACCCTCAACCCTATACCCTCAATCCTCTACCCTCAACCCTTGACGCTCAACCATCAACCCTTGACCCTTAAACCCTAAACCCACCAAAACTCACCCTCTACCCTCTCTACCTATACATTAAACCTCAACCCTATACCCTCTACCCTTTAAATTGGACCTAAACCCATATTTCAACCATATGCCCTCAAACCTATACCTTAAATCTATACCTCAACTTCGACCTTTAACCTAAAACCCGCAACGTAAACCCCTTAAAACCTTCTACCTTATACCTCAGCAATGCTCTCTACCATGACCTGATCCTCAAGCACAATCAACAAGCCTAATACCTAGAAACCATCAACCCTATAGATTATCATCTTAATGCACCTCAACCCTATACCTATAACTTTATTGATTTCTCTCCCTTCATACATCTCACCACCTCTCCCTCCCTCCTCTCTCCCTCCTCTAATTGTCTCTATCTACCTCTCCCTCTTTCTACCTTACCTATCATTCCATTAATCCCTACCACCTTCTATCCTCCCCTCTGCCTTTATCTATATCTTCCCTCACTCTCTCCCAATCCTTCTCTCTCCCTCTCTCTCCCTTGTCTCCCCCCCCCCTCTCTCTCTCAGGTCTCTCCCTCTGGAACCCTACCTAGGTAACTCTCTCTCTCTCCCCTCTATCTATCTATCCCTCCCACCATACCTAGATAATTACCTCTCACTTCACCCCCTCTTTCTCTCCTTCTATTAGGTCACTCCCTCCCACAACCTCTCCCTCTCTTAGGTCTCTCACTCACACTCCCTCTCTCTCCCACTCCATCCCTCTCACACTCCCTCTCACTACCTGTCTCTCAAGTCTCTCCCTCCCCCCTCCACCTCTCAAGTCTCTCCCTTTGGCTTCCTGCCACTCTATCCTCTACCCTATACCTAATTCCTATCTCTCTCCTCTCTACCCTCTACCCTTAGCCCTTAAACTGGTCCCCAACCCCTATACCCTCCACCTATACATTGGACCCTCAACCCCGCCGGCCTCAACCCTCAACCCTCAACCTTAAATCCCTGACCCTTAAACTACTCCACCTTTACCATCTCCATTATACATTAAACCATCAACCCTCAATTCTCAACCCTCAACCTCAATCCTTAAACCCTAAACCTTCCAAGCCCTATACCCTCTACACACCATTGGATCATTCTTCATATACCATGAACCTATACCCTAAACCCTCTACCTCAACCCTAAACCACAACCTAAGCCTTAAACCTTCACCTATACCCTCAACCCAATACTCTCTACCATCGATCACAATCCCTCAACCCTCAGCCACAGCCCTAGTGCCTAGAAACCATCAACCCTATATGTCCTCCACCCTAATAACTCAACCCTATACCCTCAAACGCTATCTCTTTCTCTCTATCTATAAATCTCACCTCTCCATCCCTTCCTCCTACCCTCTCTAATTGTATCTATCTACCCTCTCCCTCTTTCTATGTACCTCTCATTCAATAAATCCCTACTACCCTCTATCACTCCCTCTATCTCTCTCTTTCTCCCTCCCACTCTCTCCCACTCCATCTCTCTCCCTCTCTCTCATGTCTCTCCCTCTCACCCCCTCTCTCTTAGGTCTCTCCCTCTGGAAACCTACCTAGGTAACTCTCTCTCTCTCTCTCTCTCCCCTCTATCTATCTATCCCTCCCACCATACCTAGATAAGTCCCTCTCACTCCACCCCCTCTTTCTCCCTTTATTAGGTCACTCCTTCCCACAACCTCTCCCTCTCTTAGGTTTCTCACTCACACTCCCTCTCTCTCCCACTCCATCCCTCTCACTACCTATCTCTCAAGTCTCTCCCTTTCACCCCCCTCACACTCTCAGGTCTCTCCCTTTGGCACTCTACCCTCTATCCTCTACCCTACACCCTAATTCTATCTTTCTCCCCTCTACCCTCTACCCTCAATTCTTAAACCCTAATCCCTCAACCCCTATACACTCCACCCTATACATTGGACCCTAAACCCTAATCCCTTGACCCTATACCCTATAACCTCAATCTTCTACCTTGAACCCTCGACCCTCAAATCTAAACCATCAACCCTTAAACCCTAAACCCTTAAATCCTCTACCCTCTACCCTCTACCCTATACATTAAACCCTCAACCCTAAATTCTCAAACCTCAACCCTTAATTCTTAAACCCTAAACCCTCAACTCCTATAACCTCTACCCTTTATAGTGGACCCTTAACCTAATCCTTCAACCATATACCCTCAAACCTATACCCTAAACCATTTACCCTCAACCCTAAACCCTTAACCCTAAACCCTTTAACCATAAACCCTTAAACCTTATACCATATACCCTCAACTCAATACTCTCTACTATTGACCCTAATCCCTCAACCCTCAACCCTTAAACCCTAATACCCTAGAAACCATCAACCCTATAGGTCCTATACCCTCAACCCCTATCACTTTCTCTCTATCTATACATCTCACTTCTCCCTCCCTCCCTCTCTCCTACGATCTCTAATTGTCTCTATTTACCCTCTCCCTCTTTCTATGTACCTCTCATTCAATCAATCCCTACCACCCTCTATCGCTCCCTCTATCTATCTCTCTATATCTACCTCCCACTCTCTCCTACTCCCTCTCTTCCCTCTCTCTCATGTCTCTCCCTCCCACCTCCTCTCTCTCTCTCAAGTCTCTCCCTTTGTCAACATACCTAGGTAACTCTCTCTCTCTCTCTCTCTCTCTCTCTCTCTCCCTCTCCCCTCTCTCTATCTATCCCTCCCACCCTACCTAGATAAGTCCCTCTCACTCCACCTCCCTCTCTCTCACTCCCTTTATCCATCCCACCCTACCTAGCTAAGTCTCTCTCACTCCAACCCCTTCTCTCCCACTCCCTCTCTCTTAAAATCTCACTTTATCCCTTCATCCCTCTCACCTCTCCTCACACTCTCAAGTCTCTCCCTTTGGCACCCTACCTACATAAATCTCTCTTTATCTCTATCTATCTCTCTCCCCCCCTCTCTCTCTCCCTCTCTCTCCCATCCCCCCTCTCTCTCTCACTCCTTTTATCCCTCCCACCCTACCTAGCTAAGTCCCTCTCACCTCAACCCCTTCTCTCCCACTCCCTCTCTCTTAAACTATCACTTCCACCCCCTCTCCCTCTCTCTAGACTCTCTCTCTCTCTCTCTTAAAATTCTCCCTCCCTCTAAAGACATACATAAATACATACATAGAAGCATAATACATATGTACATATAATCCTACAAACATACAAGCATACGTGTAAATGCACGTATATAAAACCTTACATACAAGTAGGTATACATACAATATACATGCATTGATACATACAAACATACAGACATACATACATACATATATACATACGTACATACAAGTGCATACAAACATAAAAATATATAAACATACATTCAATATGCATTTAAGATAAAGAAAGACATAACACAAGCATTGTATACATGCTCGAGTTATGTCTTGCTAGACATGCTCCCCACAAATGAAAATAAACCATGTCAAAACTGACACATAACATGAGTGCATAATAACGTGCTCGCATTATATCTTGCTTTGGGAATCCCCAAGCCTTGGGTTTGGTATTTTCCTTGGAATACCAACCCAAAGGCTTGGCGGGAATTCCCAACAACCCAAGACATATTTTTGCAATTTCTACAACATTTCACATAATCGGGTTCATGCTCACTATCAAGATTGCATGTGGTTAAATATCAAACAAATCGAACATTTGGGTAATGTTAGGTTCTCTCTTAGCTATCCAATGATGCAATTTTTTCACTTTCTGACAATGTTAAGCCATTCGTCCATAATTTCTTTTGTTTGTATGTCTTTTTTTGGAAAAATGTAGTGTTTGGTGTGTTGGATATTGTGGACATGGTTTTTGATATGTGGTTGTCATTGATGTCAACATTATTAACATTTGGTGCATTAGAGGTTGTATATGTCGACGATATTGAGAAAATTGTAAAAGGAAGTGTTCCAAGTTCTTGGTGGAACTATGTAGGTCTTGAAGGTTCTTTGTTCTGTACATTGAAGATAAGATGGTGTGGATTAAAAGGTTTACTATTGAATGCTTCTAGATCATCTACTAGAAGTTTCAAAGGTCTGCGTGAAGTTTTGAGTATGTTGTGGTCTGAAAATGTTTTTGTGGTCTCTGTTACTATTCTTGAATGAAGATTGTGTGATTTTGGTAATCTCAATTGTTGTAGATGACTCTCTATTGTTTCTTGGTGTTCTTGGATGTCTCTAGATCATTCTCTATCTTTGTGGTATGTCCACATTACTTGGTGAGCTTGTGGTTGAAGATTTTTGTGCGCATGTTCAGTTTTTCTTGTTCCTGGCTGACATGTTAGTGATGGTGTGTTGTGGATCTTCATGGTGAAATTAATTAAAGTATTTTTGTGTTGGAGATATTAATTTGGGTCTCCACTATGTTGTCTTTGACCTTTGTGGATTTGCATTGGAAATTTATTTGTAATTTTGGGATGACATTGAAAATATATTTTATTTTTCTGGCCAATTAAGTTGTGATGAAATCCCATGTAGCAGATATATAAGAGTGATTGGTTGAGAGAAGTTAGTGTGTGGATGAGTGTGAATGTATCCTAGAGAAAGTGTAAATGTGTGAATAGTGTTTCTATCATTTGATTACTAAGTAGAGAGTGAAGAAGATTGATAAGAGTGTGAAGAATGTTTTCTAAGCTTAATTGGAACTATAATTAGGCTTACGTAGAAGCTATTTTCTTAGTTTCTATTCTTTGGATTTTAATCCTATTTTGTATTGTTAGACAACGAGTCCTCTTTTGTATTTGAGTAGTGAGCTCTAGGCAGTGTGCCTGAATGCATGTGCATTCCCCTTATTATTTCTCCTTATACTTCTAATAGAGTATAATCTTGTAGACTAACACCCACTATGGTTTTTCCCCTAATAGGGTTTGCACGACAAAATATTAGTGTTATTTGTCTCTTTGATGTGTTAATTGTTTATGCTTAATTTCTTGTTCATCAAATCTGAGATTAAAGTTAAGACAAGTTAGAAAAGATTAAGTTTTTGTGACAACTGATTCACCCACCTCTCTCAGTTGTCTATCCTTATTTTTCCAACAATTGGTATTAGATTAGGTTCCTCTAAAGAAGTCTAAAAGCTTGAGGTGATCCGAGATGGCAACAGTATTCAAGAAGGAAAGTCCAAGATTTGATGGCACTAACTATTCTATGTAGAAAGTTAGAATGAAATGTCAGTTAAAGTGTATTTGTGAAGCTTTCTAGAAGAATGAAAAAGATCCATATACTATTCCTCAAAATGGTCCCTCAACTCCTGATGAGATCAACGATGTTGAAAATAATGTTAGGGCTATTGAAGCCTTGGTGAGTGCTCTGACAGATTTGGAGATGGATAATGTGTTGGATTTGGAGACTGCTCATGAGATTTGGGAAAAATTGGAAAATTTGTATGAAGGATATGCACAAGTGAAGATGGCTAAGCTACAAAGCTTGAAAGATAGGTATGGGAATTTGAAGGTGGGTGAAGATGAAAATATCACTTCTTTTATGCAGAGAGTAAATGAAATAGTGATGGGTACTGAAGGTTCTGGTGGTGTTTTGGATGAGGATGAAATTGTGGCTAAAATACTTAGATCCTTGCCTCCCTCCTAGAAAATGAAGGTTTATGCTATTGAAGAGTTCATATCAGTAAACAAGATAACAAGAGACACATTGATTGGGAAGCTTGTTGCTTTTGAAATAAGTGAATTTGGTGAATCTACACCAAAGATTGAATCTGCATTCAAGGCTATTGTATCCAGAAGTAGCAGAAAAAGATATAATCTAGGAGAGTTACACAAAGGTATCCAAGTATGATGAAGAATTGAAACATCTTGAAGACAAAGAAAGAGAGGTAGAGGTAGAAGAACTGGAAGCTATGATTGCAAAAAAGGTAGAGGAAAAGGTAAGTATGATGATGTATTTCCTATTAAATGTTTTTCATGTCATAAAATAGGTCATTTTGCATCAAGATATCCTGAAAGAGTTCCTAGATCTAAGCCTAAAAAGTATAGATTCCAAAAGAGATGCTACTTTGTTGAAGAAGTAGTGACTAATGATGAGTCTGATAAAGATAATGGAAAAGAAGATGAATGGGCTTTCATTTCTACCATTGAAGATAATCTTGTGGCTATCAAATCTACAAAAGATGACAAATCTCTTACAACCCAAGTTGAAGAAAAATATGAGTGGTTTATTGATAGTGGATGTTCACATCATATGACTAGTGATAAAAGAAAGTTTGTGAGTGAACTATGATGGTGGGGTTGTAAGATTTGGAGATAACAATGCTAGTGTTATTCATGGCAGATGATCTATTTTCCTTGGTGGTAAGGATAACACTGATGATGTCCTCTATGTTGAAGGATTGAAGCACAATTTGTTGAGTGTTGGATAGATGGTTCACAAGGGATATGATCTTCAGTTCAAAGATGGAAGATGCAAGATACATGGAAGTTTTGGGGATATGATTGCAACAGGAAAACAAACAAAAGGTAACATTTTTCATTTGAATACTGCTAATGGAAGTTGTTTAATTTCTCAAGTTGATGAAAGCTAGTTGTGGGATAGAAGGTTGTGTCATTAAACTTTGACAATATTATCAAGATAAGTTCCACTCAAGCAATAAGAGATCTGCCTATGTTAGTGAAGCTTGCTAGTGTAATCTGCAAGGAATGTTATATGGGTAAACAAACTAGAGTCTCTTTCTAGAGAAAACATTTTCATTCAAATAATTTTCTCGAGTTGCTGTATACTAACCTTTGTGGTCCCTCTAGAGTCATAAGTATACATGGAGAAAGGTATTTCATGTTGGTTATTGATGATTATTCTAGAATGATTTGGGTTTCCTTTTTAAGAGAAAAATGTGAAGCATTGGATAAGTTCAAAAGTTTCAAGGCTATAACAGAAAATGAGAAAGGTCTGAAAAGCAAGTGTCTGAGATCTGATAGAGGTGGTGAGTTTATTTCCAAAGAGTTCAAATATTATTATGAAGAGCATGGAATTAAAAGATAGTTATCTATTCCCCAAACCCCTCAACAAAATGGAGTTGTAGAGAGAAAGAACAAAAAAATTCTAGATGTTTCTAGAATAATGATGATGGAAGGAAATGCCACAGATGTACTAGAGTGAAATGGTAAGCACTGCTGTATATACTTTGAACTGGGTAAATGTTAATGAAAATTATGGTAAGACTCCTTATGAGTTATGGTTTGGTCACAAACCTACCATTAAGTACTTTAAGATATTTGGAAGCAAGTGTTATATCAGAAGAGATGATGACATAGGAAAATTTGATGCAAGAAGTGATGAAGGAATCTTCCTAGGTTACTCTACTAAAATTAAGGCCTACCGATGATGTAACAAAAGACTAAGAAAGATAGTTGAGAGTGTAAATGTCAGAGTCAATGAGAATTCTATAAAATCATCCAAACATTGTAGTTATGATTTAGATGAAGACATTACAAGTCAAGGGAAGAATACTTAGACACAAAATATACTTTAGATTATTCCATATGTTCCAATGAAGCAACATCAATTTGTTCTGGTAAATCAAGTCATTCAAGAAAAATAGACAAGTGCAAGTGTGGAAGAAAGATTAGAAGAGTCATAAGTTCGAGAATTTCCCAAAACTCCAAGGCATGTAAAGCTGAATCATTCTAAAAATCAAATCATAGGAGAAAAGAGTAAAGGAGTGAAAAATAAAAGAAAAATTACAGAAGAATATTGTTTGATATCCAAGATTGAGCCTAAAAGTGTCACTGAAGCATCTCAAGATGAACACTGGTTGGATGCTATGAAGGAAGAACTGACACAGATTGAAAATAATGACACATGGATATTGGTTTCGAGGCCTAAAGACAAAAATGTGATTGGTACTAAATGGGTGTTTAGGAACAAGTTGAATGAAGAAGGTGAAGTGGTCTAGAATAAAGCAAGACTGGTATGTAAAGGGTATTCTCAAATGGAAGGTATTGATTTTGAAGAAACCTTTGCCCTTGTTGCTAGCATTGAAGTTGTTAGACTATTTATTGCTTGTGCTACACACAAGAACTATGAAGTCTATCAAATGGATGTAAAGTCTACATTTTTGAATGGTGAACTAGAAGAAGAAGTGTACATTGAACAACCAGATGTATTTTAGCTAATAGACAAAGAAGATATGGTTTGTAGATTAAAGAAAGCTCTATATGTACTTAAGCAAGCCCCTAGAGCCTTGTATGCTAGATTGGACAAATACCTACCGAAGCTTGGATTCACTAAAGGGACTATTGGAAATAAATTATACTTCAAATTAGATAATGAAAAGGAATTAATTATAAAAGTTTTTGTTGATGACATCATTTTTGGAGGAGATGATAATCTATGTATGAAGTTTGTTGATGAGATGAAAAATGAATTCGAGATGAGTATGATTGGAGAGATGAAGTTCTTTTTGGGATTGCAAATTACATAGTTGGACAAGGGGATCTTCATATCACAATCCAAATATATGAAAGAATTGCTGAAGAAGTTTGGAATAGATGAATCAAGACCTGTTGGTACTCCCATGGTGATTGGATGTAAGTTGACACAAAATGATGAATCTCCTAAGGAAAATCAAACTAGATATAGGTCAATGATCGGTGGATTGCTTTACTTGACTCAGACTAGACCAAACATTATGAATGTTGTATGTATGGTTGCTAGATTTCAAGCTGATCCAAAGGAATCACATGTAATTATTGTGAAGAGAATTTTTAGGTATCTAAAAGGAATTGTTGACTTTGGACTTTGGTATCCAAAGGATGATGATCTCACTTTATGTGCATATACTGATGCAGATTGGGCTAGTGATGTAGATGAAAATAAAAGTACTAGTGGTGGTGCTTTATTCCTAGGGAAGAAGTTGGTATCCTGGTTAAGTAAAAAAAATTCAATTTCTCTATCCACTGTTGAGGCAGAATACATTGCTACTGCCAATAACTGTACTCAAGTGATATGGATGAAACAGATGCTAAAAGATATCAGGGTGGTATATGAAGAGCCTATTGCCATACAATGTGACAACTCAAGTGCAATAAATATTTCAAAGAATCTAGTGTTGTATTCCAAGACTAAACATATATCAATCAAGTTTCATTTCTTAAGGGAGAAAGTGACTAAGAAAGAAGTCAGACTAGAGTATGTGCCTACCAAAGAACAAATTGCAGATATCTTTACTAATACTTTTCCAAAGGATACTTTTGAGTATCTCAGAGGAATGCTAGGGGTACTTGCCCCTCTTGATAAAAAATGAAAAGATGCATTTGATTGCATCAATCCATAAAATTCATTGCTATATTTTGATTTGGATTGATGTTTCTGTGGCTGCTACTCAGGGGGAGTAGTCAGATGTGCAAGATATGTGGTTTAGAGCATGCATATGGAAAGGTCAGAGTTACCTTTTCCATTTATGTCAAAGGGGGAGAAGTGCAATGTGAAAAATATTTTCAAGAGGAGAAGTGCAAAAGAAGTCAGTGTGTTAGGTTGATGGTATTTTTTTTCACATCATGTGTTGCCATCAATGCCAAAGGGGGAGATTGTTGGATATTGTGGACATGGTTTCTGATATGTGGTTGTCATTGATGTCAACACTATTATCATTTGGTGCATTAGAGGCTGTATATGCGGAGGATATTGAGAAAATTGTAAAAGGAAGTGTTCCAGGTTCCCAGTGGAACTGTACAGGTCATGAAGGTGCTTTGTTCTATACGTTGAAGATAAGCTGGTGTGGATTAAAGGGTTTACTATTGAATGTTTCTAGATCATCTACCAGAAGTTTTAGAGGTCTACATGAAGTTTTGAGTATGATGTGGTCTGACAGTGTTTCTGTTGTCTTTGTCAGTGTTCCTGAATGAATATTGTGTGATTATGGTAATCTTAGTTGTTGCGGATGCTTCTCTATTATTTCTTGGTGTTCTTTGATGTCTCTAGATCATTCTCTATCTTTGTGGTATTTCCACATTACTTGGTGAACTCATGGTTGAAGATCTTTGTGCGCATGTTTATTTTTCCTTGTTCCTGGCTGACATGTTAGTGATGGCGTGTTGTGGATCTTCGTGGTGAAATTAATTAAAGTATTTTTGTGTTGGAGATATTAATTTGTGTCTCCACTATGTTGTGGCTGACCTTTGTAGATTTGCATTGGAAATTTATTTGTAATTTTGGGCCGACATTGAAAATATATTTTATTTTTCTGGCCAACTAAGTTGTGATGAAATCCCATTTAGTGAATATATAAGAGGGATTGGTTGAGTGAAGTTAGTGTGTACGTGAGTGTGAATGTATGCTAGAGAAAGTGTAAATGTGTGAATAGTGTTTCTATCATTCGATTACTAAGCAGAGAGTGAAGAAGATTGAGCAAAGTGTGAAGAAGGTTTTTTGAGCTTAATTGGAACTATAATCAGGCCTGTGTAGAAGCTATTTTCTCAGTTCATATTCTTTGGATTTTAATCCTATTTTGTATTGTTGAACAATGATTCCTCTTTTGTATTTGAGCAGTGAGCTCTAGGTAATGTGCCTGAATGCTTGTGCATTCCCCTTATTATTTCTCCTTATACTTCTAATAGAGTATAATCTTATGGACTAACATCCACCATGGTTTTTCCCCTAATAGGGTTTCCACACAAAAATATTGGTGTTATTTGTCTCTCTAATGTGTTAATTGTTTATGCTTAATTACTTGTTCATCAGATTTGAGATTAAAGTTAAGACAAGTTATAAAAGATTAAGTTTCTATGACAACTAAATCACCCCCCCTCTTCTTAGTATTACAAATTTCTTTGAATGTCTTTATATGGTCTTCTATTATTTTGGATTCACCATATACATATATGGGGAAATTTTTTTCTAGGTTTTTGGGTAGTTCATATAGAGGTCTTCCCATCAATAATTGGAAACTTTCATTTGTTGTGAAAAGGGTCATTATTATTGGTAGAGGTACAACAATAGTTATGTTCTAGGGTGAGATCAAACTTACTTGAGTAAGAACTATATATTTGGGTTTAATGGTGATGCTACAGATTTTGACATTTCACCTTTGGTATTACCCTTATCATTCCTTGTCTTTTGATGTTGAGATAGTTCTACTAGATCTCCTTTTTTGGGGGTAGATCTAAAAAATATATGATATTTGTCTAGGGAAAAAGATACTATGTTTTCTAGTTTTTCTAATGTTTAGACCCTCCTTCTATCACCAATTTTGTTGAGGGTGGTTTTAACACTTCCAACTTTCTAAGAAATAATAGGTTATTTCTTCTCTTGAAAAATAGAGAAACTACTCCAAGGTTTCTTTATAGCTAGTTCTTGACTATGTGGGACAACAAAGCCATCATTTTAAACATGTTTCTCAAGGGATCTAGATTGTTAGCTTATTGAAAATTACATGCAATTGAATAATAATTTAATTGCTCAAGAAATAAATTGCATCTTCAAATCTATAGAAGATTTATGTCAATTCAATTATTTTTTCAATAATTCCAACCCGATTTTAAAGAAAAGTCAAAAGATAAAAGAGGGAGAAAGAAAGAATGAAACAAATTCTAATGTAAACTAACAATAATAAAACCTATTCATTAATCAACTCTGAATGTTTAAATGAAATCTCCCAAACCATTATCCATGGAAATAGTCATTCACACATTTTCTATTAACAATTATGCAATCTTCAAAGGCAATGTAACCAAGCATAAGATTTTTTAGATTTCATGCAATCAAAATTCCATCAAATATGCATAGATTTGAGATAAAATATTACTTAATTCCAAAATGATTCTCAAAATTTCACTAATTTATTCAATTTAGATAACGCAAAAAAATCATACATTACCAATGAACTAGATTGAGATGCATACAAAATAGGCATAATCCTTTAATTTATCAAAATCAAATCTTCACAAATTTAGTAAGAAAACCCATACTAAGAATCTATAAGTTTATTGTGCAACAATACATCAAAATCAGATCCCTTGAAATGATCCAAAACCAAAATCATATAGAAAATTGAGTTCTTGAATTTGTGGATCTAAACAAAAAAGAAAATTTGAACTAACTCTAGTGCTCCAAATCTAACTAAAGAAAACTGAAAATACAACTAAAGCATAATTGGGTGCCCCAATTTTAGTTTAACCATGTTAAAACTAAAGAAATAAAAAGCAAAATGGAAGTAACTAAAACCCAATGCCAATTCTATCTCCACAAGTTGGGTGTGGGAATTTTACATCAGTTTACTAAGAACAAGACACAAAAAAATGAAACTCTTGTCTTCATTTTTTGTAAAGCTATTAGTGAACACCGATATGAATTCATTTATCTTCTCTATTGATGGTCCTTGGTGATACTACAATTTCATTTTCTAATGAAAGATATATCTCCATTTGTTGATATTATTTTCCAAATGTGGTACTCCTCTTGAAGGGATTAGAGTTTTGCCTTCTTATTCATCATTTTATCTATTGCAATTTGTGTGACCCATTTGTGCATTTGATTCTTTAACTCTTCCACCATCCTATTGGGTCCCTTACCAAAAAAATTGTCTCTCAAAATATGCAGTCTAAATCTTCAATAAAATGACATATTTTGATCATTGTTTGTTCCACTAGATTTTCATCTTTACTCAATTTAGACTTGCACTTATTTAAAATATTGACCCCGAATTTTTTTGGTCTCAACCACTTAAGGATCTTATCTTAATCCTCTTCTTCAATAACAACAACTTTTAGAAGATCCTCCATAGGTGTTACCTTTATTTTTTATAAAATTGGGATGTAATCCTCTCAAACCAATAATTCTTCATCAATGCTCATTTCAATTTGTTGAGCTGCACTATCCTCATCACTAATGGAGTGATAAGAATTTATTGATTTGTTTAGCACTTCATTGGCTAAAATAAAAAATTCCAATTTCCATTGTTGGGGTATTGGGATCCATCATTCTAGGTCACAATTTATAACTTCTCTATTTAATGTGGCTTGTAGTACAGACTTGGGAGCTGCATTATCCATTGATCCAATAAAGTTATTGATGTAGGTCGTCAATTGGGTCACTTGAGATTTTAACTCCTTTTTTGTGTTATCATCTTTTTGCATCCTCTTTAGGATAGCTAAAACAAACATATATAGAGATATTGTTGCTCTCCTTCCCTTGTCTAGACTCCTAGATTAGCTTGCCTAATTTTGTTGCTCTACTTCTAGCATGTTTTCTCCTCCTTACCGAAGACTAGAAGGCTTCTAAAAAAATGCTCAAAATTTTCTTTGAGCTACCTTCTATGTATGTCCTTTTCCACCTTTGAATAGTGTGATTGAGCCAGATGGGAATGATAACAAATGTTTCTCTAATAAGAAAAGAAAGGATCTTCATATTATGGGAGCCTTCTGCATCATCTTTTTTGGTCTCCCTTTGCTTAGTTTCAACTTTGATATCTTCTTCTTCATGATCCTGCTCATCTTGAGTCTCCCTTTTCTGGTCCACTTCCTACTCAACATATTATTCAACTATAGTTTATTCACCAAGGACCTCTTTATGCACTTCTTATATGGGAGGGCTCTCTCTATCTCTCCCTCTTCTTTTATTTCTTTTGTGCAAGGTTCTTCATCCCTGAATTGTGGCTCACCTTTAGGAATAAGAGGAGGAAATGGAGGTGACTTAGGAGGTGGAGACGGAGGTGGGTCATGTGGTGATTTTGAATATGGAGGAGGAAAAGATAGAGGGGATTCATGTGGAGGGGAGGAAGAGTAGGTTTGTTGAGATTCTCTCTAGGTAACTCTTTCCTGAATTGCTTCTCTAGTTCTCTTCTTTCTAACCAGATTTTCTCCCTCAACATCTTCACTTGAACCAATAGATATTTGCTCTTTCTCCTTTCTTTTCTTATCTGTCACCTTAGGAGATGAGCTCCTTATGGTCTCTTTAGCTTGGGTGACAACAATAGAATATCCTTCTCCTGTTTTAGCTTTCTCATCCACTTTTGTAGGTTTGGGAAGCTTCATAATTGGGAAAGGATTTCTAGGTAATTTAAGAGAATGGGCTGACACCTACCACCCTTATTTGAATATCATCATTTTCATCCACTAAAAATATTCAATAAATATTGGTTGGTTGTAGATGTGTTGCTTTTCGTAAATGGGATCAAGAATTTTCCCATCTTTCACTTCCTTTGACACTTGGACCTTTGTGCAAGATTTGATCATTTTTATTGTCAATTGATAATAGTCTTTCATTCTCACTTCAAATTCCTCCTCAATTTTTTCCCAATTATCTTCTATCGTAGGTTCATGGATGAAGAAAGAGCCTATCCCATTTTTTCTCTTTCCAATTGGGTCGAGTTGGTGTCAAGCATCATTATACAACATCAGAGCATATCGTCAGTTATACATCTACACCCTTAGCATTTTGCATATCAGAACAAGAATATACTCCCATCTTGATGGGAAAATTGTATGCCAACTTGTTTTTCCCTGCAATTAGTTGGTGGATTTCATTCAATTGTGTGAAAACTTCCAATAGGATCAATTTATTTGATGAATACTTGGGAAACTTATATGGGGTTTTATGGAAGTAGTCCACTCAATATGTGTGAAGGTTTCAAACTAGATATTCTAGTTTCCCCAACTCTTGAATTCTTCCATGAATTCCATTTGATATTCTCCTAGAGAAATCTCCCTCTAACCCTTTGATCACAACATATATGAAGTTGTCATTGACAACATAGAAATTAGTATAACTATCCTCCAATTTTAGCTAAGGATAATGCTCATAGATAGTCACCTCCCCCAACTAAAAGGAACCCACTCTATCTAGTCCAAGGAAGGAGGCTTGATAATCCAACAAATAGACCAAGTATGAGGTCATGTAGAAATTTGACATTTGAAGAACCATCTTCAATTGTTCATGAATTGTATCACTAATAAGAGTAGCTTGATCAATCTTGTCCTTCTTAGCATCATTGATGGTTATGATGAATTTGACCATCCATAGGTAGAAATCCCTAGCATGAGGATACCTAGGAATACTCTACTTAATAATAAAATAAAGTCCTTGATAACTTCTTTAAATTCACTCCCCTATTGCACCTTAGCCATCTTGAGGGATACTTTCCTGGGAGTAAGCAACATTTGACTATTAATGTAGGTGAGGCTATTTTCCTCATTGTCATCAAAGTACTTCATGACCTTCTTCATGTCAACTACCTCATATTGAGGACAAACATGGATCTTGAAGATCTTTTCAATCATGTTGGGGCTCACATTGAGCACCACTTCTCTTGATGACCCCATCACCTTTTCTAGTTCTATGATTATAATTGTGAGCACATATTAAGACTAGCTCTGAGGATTGAATGGTTATTGGGAAAGAAACAGCTTGTGCTATTCAAAAAAATACCAATGTTGTGGCAACACATGTTCGGGTTTCCTCATCATTAATTCTCCCCTTGAATTCCTCCATTTCAACATGGACAAGGTTGATGTCTCAAATTCTTGTGTAGGGAGAGAACATCTTAGAGGGTGGATGTTATCCATTGTATTGTTATTTCATCTTTGTGGGATGCTTGGGTGGCATATCTCTTGCACATAAAAATACCATTTGTTACAATTCATTTACCTCAAAAGAAACACCTTCAAAACCAAGTTATATTTGGCAAGATATATCCCATGATGCAAAGTAAACAAAAGGAGGCTAGAAACTAAACAAAATTTTTGAGGATCGGGGATTGGGCCTTTGGCCTCCCCTTTACCACATACTGAAGGGTTAAAACATTTTTGTTTAAGAGTTAAAATATTCAAAACTTCAAAGGCTTTCAGGAGTTAGGGATCGAAGATGTTCTCTAATTTTCTTCTTATGATTTCAAGATTTGGTAAATGGTATCCTTGAGTCCCAACATCTGAAAGTCCTTTTTCAATTTGGCATCAAGCATCAAATCGTTCTAAAACCTAATTACAATCATGCTCCAAAATTTTCAATTCATTTATAAAAAAGGAAATCTTTCCTTATGGTTTTAGGGATTGGAGATCAGGGAGATCTCCTAACCTCTACCTCAATAAGAGATTATGTAAGAGAGACACCTAATTAGTGATGCCCAAAAAATATTCTCAAAACAAGGAATTTTCCCCAAGTTTTAAAATCAAACTTCGGGTATCGGTATTTTGACTTATTGTTTAGAGACAAGACACATTCATCGCACCTGAAAGCCAAAACTCAACATTTTGGAAAGTTTGAAAAATTGGAAGTTGGGACAATTGGTACTTGGGAATTAGGGGTTTCTTATAGCACTTTCCACACCATTGGCTAAGGATTAAGCTAATCATTTGACAGTTGACACTTGATAGGCTTGTAAAAAATGCTAAGAAAAAAACCTTAGCAAAGATGAGGCCCGATGATGATCAAATGACGTCACAAACATCCTCAATCGAAAAATTGGGAGGAAAACTAATTTGGAAACAAATGAAAAGAAAAAACAAAAAATTAAGGAAAGATTGTAAAACCAAAAAATGAAACCCAAACAAAGGAGAACCAAGCATGCACAAACTAGGAGGAATGATCAAATAGATTGAAAATTGATGGGGTTGTGATCCTACTTAGAGAAAACACACAGAAAGGGAAAAGAAAACACATGAAAACATAAAAAAACCACACACAAATACACAAGGACAACACACAAGCACGAGAACATACACAAATGAGAATGAACCCATGAACTGACCAACATGCACAAGCACAAACACACAAACCAAGATAAAGCAATCAATAATGGTGGATGGGCATGCACACAAGGTTTTCACTAATGATATTACAATTCTCTCAAATGCAAATAGAAAATGGTGAATGCAAAAATGGGCCTCATAACTTGTTAAAACCTTTCAGTGATCCATTATTAATTTCTCATTAAATTTCACATTAAAAACCCTATCAACACCATTAATTTGATTAATTGATTTGACTGGCATGGGGCTTGAGGTGACAAGACATTGTTGTCATCGAAAATTTGGTATAATGAATTCCTGATACCCAAAGTTTGAAAGGACGAGAAACAAAGAAAAATCAAGCACCTTGGTAGGAGTTGGGCTTCGGCCCAACATGTATGGTATACTAATATGAAAAATCCCGATTGCCTGAAACCCAACAAGGTACTCAAAAGAAAGGAAGCAAAAGGAGGAAAAAGAAAGAAGGAAAAAGAAAAGAGGGAAAGGAAAGATAAAAGAAAGATAGGGAAAAGAAAGATGGAAGAAAAATGCCAACACACAAAAGGAAAAAAAAGAGGGGGGTCCCATTTTGTTAAAAAAACAAAATGGGACATGAATGCAAGGCACAATAGAACTATAATTATAATTACCCATATGGAATAGTAGAATGACCATTATAAAACATTTGCAATGGATTAGATATTATCACACATACATTAAACCCCTATTTCCTTAGATATTATCAACAAACGTGATAAGAGGAAACGGTTCTAGGAAAATTCACCGCCAACAATTAACGGATAGAAAATTCATCGTCAACAATTCATTGCAGGAAAATTCATTGCCATCAGCAATTCACAGTCATGAAAAATTAACCACCAAAAATTCATGCAATTAATTTTTCACGTGGTGAATTGTCATGGTGGTGAATTTTCTCATGGTGAATTGTTGGCAGTGAATTTTCAGTCAGTGAATTGTTGGCGACGAATTTGCTTTATGCTTGAGGAAACACATTAACTATGATTAAAATATTCCCTTGAGCCATTAAAACCCACCATGGAGGCATATTATTGCAAAAGATGTACATTGCAAAACCCTTTCTATGTTATGTAAGATATATTCATTTATTTACAATTCAAACATACAACATTTGATAGTACAAAATATGTTTTGTAGCATAATAGGCTTATAGAATTGTCTTGATAACTAACCATTTGAATGAATAATAAAAGGTATTGATAAAATTGTGGTTTAGGCACCTAATTTACATGTGAAATCCTTGAGATGATGAAATCATAGATGACATGAGGAGACCATCATTTTCTAATTGCAACCATCCTTTTTTTGAGAGTCAAATTTGAAATCGCATGAAAAATTGTTGATAAACCACAAGATGTATGAAGAAACATTCCTTAGATCTATAAGTAATATTTTCATTTATGTTGTCTCTAGATAGGCTCTTCTATGGTATGGGTGAGCCCATAATATTTGATAAAAATCTACCAAGAGATGGCATGAAGACCATCAAGCTTGAAACTTCAATCATTGTATTAATAATAAAATGGGTCATCTTCCTTTTCTCCTACACTTAGAAATCATATTAATTTGTGTTTTTAATCTTAAGCAATATTTTTGGGGTAGGATAAAACTGATATAATAGTTTTAGGGCCCTCATATATGGTATTTTGGGTCACACAAGGAGATAGGTAAGAGCAAATAAAGAATAACACAATATTTTTAAAATTTCAAGGTTGGTGATACTTCATAACATGTATGCAAGCAAGGGGAAGCCCATAACTCTAGAACTTCAAAATGTAATTAAAGCAAAGAGTTAAGGAGCCAAGGTCTGGAGGAAACAAAATATAAAACTTTGATAAAAAGATTGGGGTAAAGGTATGCTAAGATGGGGAAGACCAACTACATGAAAAAAGAAAAGAAAAAGTCAAACTTGGAAAGTCTGAAAACTGGCCAACACTTAGAAAATTTACTTGAAAACACGTAATGCTTAGAATTTTTTCTAGATCTTTGCAACTTTTAACACATGAGAGGTACACGGGGGATAAAATTTATGAAAATTTGACAAATGAAGACCCATACAAGGGTTTCTTAGATTGGTTATATGTGATGGGAAAAATGAGGCTTAAGTGCAAAAAGAAGTTGGGACTCAAACAAAATTTGGCACTACAGGATTGAGTCCAAACAAACTCCCTTCAAGAACAAATTTCATATCCACCAAAGAAACAAGACAATTTTGCTAAAACAAAGTCAAACTAATTATTAACATTAAAATTTTGTAGAGGCGTTACATAACAATGGTGACTCATCAATATGTCTAACTTCTTGTACCTCAAAAATGTTGATGGATAGGTTAACCATCTCATAAACAAGTCTAATATTGATCTTAGATGTTCATATATAGCCTATTCCAAATAGAAAATTTATGAATAAAAAGTATGCGTGCTTGATGAAGTCATGATCAATCTTTTGTAGAAACTGCACCTTGAATATTGTATATTGGGATTTAAATTATGAAATGGAGACTAATAAATTTATTTTATTCATAATATAATTAATTAGCCTTTTTATAAAAATACTAGAACTTATGATTTTATACACCATAGACACCCAAACGAAAATAAAGAATTTGATGCATTTGTGATGCATGAGCATCCAGTGGTGTAAGGGCAATCTTGCATCACCCAAAAATAGTTAAATTTCAAGTTTATCAATTTTTAGATGCTTTTACATTTTTGGATACCCTTTTCGTCATAATGAAATTCCCAATTTATGGTTTTTATTTTCCATTACTGGGTTGAAAGATATTGCAGTTTTAGTTTCCCAGATTTGCACCTGAAAATCTTTCGAGTTAGATTTGAGGCACTTAGAGTTCTCGGATCGGCCCTGAAACTTGTCAAAATTTGCATGGTTGATATAGAGCACATTCTTGACTTCGAGACCTTTCCAACGGTTCAAACGGTTCGCGAATCGGAGCCCCGGATCAAAAGTTATGGCCTCGGGAAGTTGGCGCACTTTCTAGAAGATACAATTGCAAATGTTCTTTTGAAATTTGAACTTCAAGTTGTAATTTTTTGGCGCCAAACTACTTAAACTCAAATTTGAATGTTGTTTTGGCTCCAAAATTAAAGAGGAGCTCTATTTATGGGTGGGTTTCTAATTCTTGGGTAACTTTTTGGGGACAAGCTCGCATATTGCGAAAGGGTTATTCTATAGCTTTCTGTAACTTACATGTGCTGTAGAACTTGGGGATTTGAGATCCTCTGCATGTAAGAAGCTCCACTTTCTGAATAATAAAATTATTCTCTTATTTGTGGGTTATTTTCTAAGTCTCGGCTTGCACCTTCATCAATTTGTATCAAATACATATTCCATTAATCTTTCTTGAAAAGCTCGGAACATCTAACATGCATTATGGGAGGAAAAAGCTTATCTAAGATATCTTCATCAACTATGTCTGCATCTATGACTTGTTTTTATAGGTTGCATTCTATTAAGAGTAACTTAACTCTAAATAGAGTTAAAAGGGATGATAATGGATGATATTAAGATCTATGTATTGCATCATGTTTTGTAGTTTATCAAAGTACATCACTTAGATGTTCCTGCTCAGTAGTGGTCCTTTTTTGTTTTGAGCCTCAAAAGTTAGCAAGGGTGATCGTTTTCTTCCTCTCAGCTATCAATTATTTAACAATTTTCTCTTCTTTCTGCATAAAATTTGATAGTACTTAATGATCATAGAAGTGTTGCAATAGTAACTACAAATAAAATCAAAAGAATAGCTGCAGAGAAGACATAATAGTCAACTACAGACTTAAAAAAAAAGCACACTTCAGATAGTAGTAGAATCTATGTGCAACCACAAAACAAAGAAAAATCTCTGTAGTTTGTTTTAATTTTGTGAATGTAAATTGTTTTGAACATACATAGATATAAATATTATTTTTACATTGTCCTTTTGTTAGTCCTATGTTTCTCCCTTACTCCAACAAAGTGGTATTAGAACTGTAGCCTTTGAACACATAGATAACAACATCCCAGCACTGTTGATAAATTTACAAATAGGTTGCCCAAAGAGTGATTAACTTCTATGCCATGCAGAGCAACCAGGTCACACTTTATGTGAGTGGAGAATTTTTTATTTATTTATTTCGAAGATCTGTACTAATGCCATTTCATTTGGCTGATAATCAAATGATTATTCAATTTGTTATTGTGTAAATCCAACCAATCAATGATCATAGCTAAATATATTTGAAGAGGGTCACTAAAATTTTCATATAAGGAAAAGGGAAATGAGGCAACTTACATCGTTAAAATCACCGCTGAAATCTTTTCAGCGAACCAAAAAGTAGAAAATTTTCATATTGTGGGTGGAAATTGCACTGCTTATTTGATTAAAGGAAAATGTAAGAAAACCAATGCATGAAATATTACTGAAGTAATGTTGCTTTACCCTTGTCAAACAGTGTTGATCATATATTGATTTAAATTTGACAGATGATTTAATCTTCAAATTAAGAAAGTTGAGTGTATCTAAGGTGTAGACACACAAAATTGTCCTAGGTTTGCAACTCTTAGATTATTCAACATTGCCCCTTTCATTCTTAATAATTAAATAATTAATTATTTAATTATTTTCTAAATTCATAATTCTTCTATTAATTAAATAATTTTAATTATTTAATTAATTCATTTTTATCTTTATTCTCCCTTGATTAATTAAATAAATTTTATTTATTTAATTACGTCACTAATTAAGTCCTTTTCTTTTAAAATTAAATATAATTCTAATTTATTTAATTTTTGTCCACTTTACTATAATTAAATAATTATTTTAATTATTTAATTATTCATTAACCTCTTCTCTCATTAAATTAAATAAAGTTAATTTATTTAATTTGGTCCACTCTCTTGAATTTTGAATTAAATTATTATTTAATTCAAATGATTCCTTTGTCACATTCTTCTATAATTTAATAATATCTTTATTATTTAATTATTCACTGGTCACCTGGAGTAAATAAATTTTATTATTTAATTTCTCCAGCCCTCTTTGTCTGTGCCAGTCTTATCTTCCAAATTAATTCTTGACTTTTGACTTCTCATTTAATTTCGACCATTGATTGAATTATCTTATAATTCAATCTTGGCCCTTCATCCTTATCATTTGCCCTAATTTTGACCTAACCCTAATGCAACATTCAATCTTGATCTTTGATTCTAGGGTTTTTTGTCATCTTCTCATCTTGGCCACACATTCAAAATTGCAGTTTTTTATAAAATGGCAATTTTGTTCTCATTTCTGTCTCCTCTTTCTCCCTCTGGCTCTTTCTTTCTCTCAGCTCTCTCTCTCTCTCTATCTCTCTCATGCTCATTTCTGTCCATTTTAGGTTATGATCATTGTCATTTGCAGTCATTGTCATTTTAGTCTATTGTCAAGTCATTTCTTTCAATAAAATCCTTCAAAACTTGCTTTGGTCTTGTCATTTGTCATAGTTGCTCATACAAATCTAAGGGCATCTCTATTTACAGCAAGCTAGGAGGTGTAACAAAGGTGAAGCATGGAAGATGAAGACCTAGGGTAACATTGTTCCTTTTGTTTTCATATTATTTCCTTTGTGCTTTGTTATTTCATAGGAATTTTAATGTTATTGTGCCAACCCCTTTAACAAATCTGAGATTTTCCATTGATTACATTGGTGAACCTGACATATTTTAACACATTTTGAGAAATCTTGGAGTTGGATCTTTTTATTGCAGGTTTTGTTAGCTTTTTGTTGCAGGTTTGGCATCATTTTTGGACAAAACCCTAGTTTCCAAGGATTAAACCATATCTTTCACACGGATTCATATTTTCTCACAATTTTTTTTCTATAGGTCTAGGACACTATCAAGAGCTCTCATTCCAAAAATAAGATTTTTTGGATCTGTTTTTCATTTTTTATAATTATTTTTCTGTTTTTAATAAAAAATTAATTTCGGGAGTAAGTAATCGAATTTTTCAGATATGTTTACATTTCTGGAAATATTTTTTAATTTTAACAGGGGTCTACTCTTTAGTTTTTAAATTTGGATGTGAAATTATTAGTCAAAAAATAGAGTTTTTGAAATTAGGGTTTAAAACAAATTTGCTTAGATCTCACTCATGGTTGCCGATCTGATCACAAATTTTTTTTTGCAGATTTGGAATGACAGAATACGACTTCACTAAAAAAATCAAAAATTTTGGAGATATTTTGTATTTTTTATGAATTTTTTATGATTTTTAATAGAAAATTAATATTGGGCGCAAAATATGGAATTTTTCTGACTTCTTTACATTTCTGGAAAGCTCTCTGAAAAATAATATCAGTCTCGTCTTTGATTTTGTATTTTTCAGAACAATACTATCTTCAAATAATCGAATCTAATTCGGCTATGTGAAAAATATGTATCTGAAATTGCAATTTTCTAATGAGTTTATTTTTTTTCATGGCTGCATTATGATATTATTTCTTTTGATTTTGTAGGTGATCATAAGGGGTTTTAGTGGCAGAAATCTCATTCATACACAACAAATTGGAAAGCGAATAATCAGGTGCACATATCCCATCTTCCATTTCTTAATCTTGTTTGTCACACATTTCAATTTGGGGCATAAAATTAATCCTTGTTTGCAAACACATTTGGATTTGGGCTCTTAAAAAATAATTTTGTCTTCAATCACATATCAAAATTGGGTCTAAAATTAACCATTGTCTTCCTACACATTTGAATTTGGGTTAAAAAGAACACGTGCTTCTATTGTTTGCATACAAACATTTCATTTCTAAGGGAAATTAATCGTTGTGAGTGTGAATCAAGTGTGTGTGTGATCACAAACACCTCACCTGATTTGATTTAGTCAAACCCTTCATAGGAGGCCTGCTAGGGGATTTCATCACCCCTAGGGACGACCTCAATCGAAGTGTGAATCGAAAGAAACGCTTGTTTGGAAGTTAAAATCTTGTCACTCTTGGCTAAGCCCCAAAGAACTTTATACCTTTGGTAAGTGAAGGTGAAGGGTGGGTTACCCCTTTCTCCCGGCTGTGTGGCAGGATTTTTCTTTCAAATCATTCCTTAGTCAACCTTGTGTAGACTAGCTTGAGACCTAATTGGCCATACCCACTTGCCTAGTTCTAGGACTTGTTGATGTGTCTTCTTCAAGTGTGTGCTTAATAATCACATTCATAAATTCCAAAATTCAAACTTGCTTATGTGTCTTGCGTGTGTGATTCATGTGTGTGTATTGTGTGAACATTCATTTAAACATTGTCCAATCAAGCTAAACACCAAACACATAAAGACGATTCACTCTACACGTTCTTCCAACACATTTATATCCAATGACTTTCATCCTAATCACTCTTCTTAGTCACATCTTATCCATTTCATCCTAATCCAGCCAAGTCATCCAATCTAATCATTCCACATCATCACCATCACCAACCTAGTCTTGGTCACCACTTGTCAAAATGGTCATAATCATAAACAAGCCAAATCCTAATCATAAGCCCAAAATCATAATCCAAGGGGGCTATCCATCTAGGCCAAATCATGAGACAAAACCTAAGCCTGAAGTCATAATTCAAGGAGTCTCTTTCTCTAGTTCAAATCATGAAACAAAACCAAAACATAAAATCAGACTTCGAGGGGCTTCTCCTACCACTTCTAATAATGACATGAACGATGTTGCATACTTTGAGGAACAAATTGATGCCCAAGAGCTTACACACATGTGTGACACCATGCCCACATTCGAACACAAAACCCTAGCATCCCAACTCCAAAACCTCCTTCAAACACTTCACCAAATACCCAAACCCCTAGACCATCAAACTATACAAAGCCTTCAAACCCTATTCCAAGATTGTCAACAAATTAAATCACCTCAAATCCAACACCTCCTAGCTCAAGCCAATCATTTCATTGCCACTTGTCAAATCCAACAATCACCACATCAACACATTTCACATCAACCCTATGTGTCACCTATATCATCATATCAACCTCATCCATCCACATATCAAGTTTCCCCTTCGTCAACCTATCACAACTCTTCTAATTTTAACTCTTATCCACATCAATCAACCTTTCAACAGTCATTATCCTATTCAACCCCTCCATCATCATCACAACAACAAATCATATCACAAGTCCAAACACCATTCCAACCGCAAGACATTCAACCACAATCCTATGTGTCACCTTCATCATCATGCCCACAAAACCCATTTACCTTCCATGTCAACGCCACATCGACATGTCCACCCATATCACAACAAGAATATAGGATCCCAAGTCCACCTTGGAAACAACATCAAGAGCCTTTAAGTCTTAATGCCACCTCTGACAAGGGGAACACCAATCTAGTCCATGCACCCTTACCACCATCCAATCAAATGTCTATCCCTAAGCCACCATGTCCTAGTCCTAATCCATTGGCCTCTCCACCTTCTAACCCATCAAACTCTTCATTACCCCCACCATCATCTAATCCTTCATCAAATCAATGCCTTACATTTAGATATTTAAAACATAAATTGATGGCATTATCTAAATCCACCAATCCACCTACAAAGGATGTGACCCAAGGGCTACAAGAAAGGAATCAATTGCCACCATGTCATTCAACTCATATACTTGAACATACAAAAGAGTCCTCAAACATCATGCCAAGTCCTTCAAGTCAACCATGTCATCCTCAACCCCTTGGGCCAAGTCAAGAGTCTCCCCTCATAAGTCCAAGTCAACCTCCATCATGCTCCTATGTTGTTGACCATCTAGAACATGTCAAGTCTCTCCAAGAGTCATCCCCTTCTACTTCCATTCAAGCAACCCAAGATGTATGTCAAGAGCCTAATCCTAAGCATGTGGAAACATCAAGCCCTAGTCCTAATCAAGATCAAATCATTGTCATCCCACCTGTCCATAATCTATATCTCTTTTATGATCAAGATGATATCCATAATGATGAAGAGCCTATCCATGAGAAACTTGATCCTATACCCATCCATGAGCAAGATATTCAAAATTCATCTCCATGTAGTCCTATCCATGATCCATCCACTTCCACTTCCCTTGATGTGACACTTGCCTCCCAAGCACACATAGAAGATCAAACAAATACCTTGGATCTAAGTGAACACAATGCTAATCAAGATCCTAATGATCCCCCATCACCCATTATCGACCCCATTGCAAGTCCTCCATCATATCTACTTGGTCTTTCCAATAAGGAACTCGTGTCTAGTGTTCCACCTACACCTAGTCCCATTGTCCATTGCATACCCCAAGGAAACCAGTCTCAAGATGTTGGTATTTCCTCCATGCATTCTAAGTCCACTTTCCATCATAAAACCTATCATATGCCTAAAGTATATGTTGCCATTCCACCACCGTTATCCTACAAGTGTCAAAATCATGTGACCATACACCTTCCTCCATCCAATTTACCACCATTACTTCCAACTCCTAATCTCCCTCCATCTGCTTTGCCACCATTACTTCCAACACCTAATATTCCAATCATTCATAAATACCCTAAATATCCTAGTCATGACCAACAAATGCACACATTGTGTAAACATAAAGCTTCCACTCAATCCATCCACCCCATGGGATTCAAAAATAAAAATTTAGATGCCTCTATTTATAAAGTCAAAAATTCTAATGGTCCTAATGCCTTAGCATACAATTGCAAAAAGTCAAAGCCAAGTGCATCCAAAAAGTTATATAAGCCCATGCCTCCAAAAGAAAAGTCTAAAAACAAAATGGTTTGGGTACCTAAGCAAAAAGAAATCAAGTCAAATGAGGCATCTACGTCACAAAAATCCCAACCATCCACTTCCATACAAAATACACATTCCATTCAAAAATTACAAAAATCCCACAAGACAAATAAAAGCCATAAAAATACTAAGTCTATGTGGGTACCTAAAGCACTTCATCACCCATCTCCTAAGCAAACATCTCCATTGCTTTCTACACCTCGTCCACATCAAAAGCTTCAACGTTTATCACAATGTGTGCAACCATTGGTCATGGTTCCCTTCCATTTCACAACAAGCCCTTATACCTCCATCTTGTCACCCCCCATCCACTATCCTACATATCTTCCCCACCACCTTCCTATGGTCCATGCTTTTGGCTAAGCCTCCCCATTCATCTTTTGCATAATTCCCATATAAGTCCTATATCTTCCCTACATAATCCTCCATAATACACATCATAATCCATCATCTACCTACTCTATCTCCATTTCTTGTCATCCCTTACCAACATCTATGAGCATAATGACATTTGACATGGTCCATGCAATGATATCCATTTCTAGTGGGACTATCACCTTTCATGCAACTAGACACTTGAGTCCCTCCTATCCAAAAGTCAAAAAGTCAAAAAGTCAAAAAAAAAAGTAAAGTAAAGAGAAATCCCTTCGTCCAATGGTGAAAACCTGGTAAACAGGCGCCTTGGATAAGTACCATGATGAAAACCTGGCAAACAGGCATCATGTGTAGTTTGATCTTCTATGTCACTTACACTTGGGGGCACAATGTCTTATCTATCCAACCTATCATTTTTATGTCATATCATTTCCATCCTACCTACCATCTTTAGCCATCATACCTACCTATCATATTGGGTCCACTTATCCACTCTTCTCCTTTTGATCTTGAGGAAGATATAGGGGCAAAGTGTTGAAACATGTTTTTTGGGTATCTCTTGACATACCTCATCCTATTTAAACCAATCATATCATTATCCTATTGTCATCAGCTTTGTCACAAAAAATCCTAAGTCTTGTACTTAGAATGGGGCATGTCATTCCTATGCGACATAGTCTTTGGAGATCACATCCTTGCTCTCTTATGCATACATCCATTTCATCCATTAATCCCATTTATCTCCTTTCACCTAGACTTGGTTTTCCCTTGTCATTGGTATCTAGCACAAAGGCTACCTAAATTGTCCTCCATTGACACCTCAAAATATTCTCAAAAATCCAAAAAAATCATAAAATGTCAAATATCCAAAAAAAAATCAAAACAGGTCAAAAAATCCAAAAAAATCATAAAATGTCAAAAAGCCAAAAAAATCATAAAATGTCAAAAAAAATCCAAAAAAACATCACAAAATGTCAAAAAGCCAAAAAAAATCATAAAATTTCAAAATCCAAAAAAATCATAGAATGTCCAGAGAAAAACACAAAAACATCCAAATCAATGTCAAAGTCAATCACATGGAGTCAAAGTCAGTGATGTCAGTCAGTCCATGTCATTGTCGAACTATGTTGTCTCTGCACATTTGCTACGTAGGCAAGGCCATCAGTCGATGAGTCCCCGAGACATTAGGTCATTCCTTTTAGGTTGGTCAAAATAAAATCATGGCATTTGGCACAATCATCACATCGGTCAAATAATTCAGATAGTCAAACTCGAACACAAGACAGTCATTTGAAATGTCAATGTCAAAATTGGTCAAAATTAGACAGCACAGTCCAATCAATCATACAGTCAACATCAATCAACTTGTCAAAACACATTAGTCAAAACAATGTCAATCTCGTCACTCTTTGGTCCTCTTCAAGATGTGTCCTTCTTGGAGTTAGACCTCGTCAAAATGTCCTTTGCCTTTTTCAGGATGTGTCCTTCGACAATAGGCCGATCAAATTGGCAAAACTCTTAAAGCTGTCAAAGCTGTCAAATCAAACAAGAATTCAATCTTTGGCAAACAAACATTGGCAAACAAAATAAAATGGTAATTAATCTTTCGGTCTATCTTGTCTTATCTTTTGACTATCTTGGCTATTTTGTCTTATATTTTTACTGTCTTGTCTTTTTGGTCATGTTACTAGCTACCTCAAGGATGTCCCATGAAGGATTTAGAGGTGCGATGACGTCTCCTGGCCTATTTTATTTTCTTTGACTGCTGTATGTGGATTGTCTTGACAAAAAGACTGGGGCAACATGACTCTTAGTATGAGTTAGGACATTCCTTGTCTGTGACTGTCTATTTTTCAAGTGGATAACCTTGCACACCTTGGTCTACGTCATACCATGGTGTTTGTTGTCCATTTGTGTCATTTTTACTGCCCAATGATGATTAAGAGCAATAAATATTAGTCCTATGGCAATGTTTTGAAGCATTTGGTCTAGGAACTAACATGCATCTTCTTTAGTCTTGTCATCTTCTCTCACTCGTCTCATATAGGCATTGCATCCATATCATCATCCATATCTTTTGCACTAACATTTCTTTGTCTCTTCATATTCTAGTCTTCTCATTAATTTCGAGAGCACACTCATGTTCTTGGAACCTGCTGTCCTCTCGAGGGGGCATACCATAACCCTCCTCGTCATTCTTCCTCATCTTATTTTGCCTGGGGCATATTTTGACTTATTTTCTTTGTCACAATGCGACATGCTACATTATGACAAGAGGGGCAAAATATAGACACACAAAATTGTCCTAGGTTTGCAACTCTTAGATTATTCAACATTGCCCCTTTCATTCTTAATAATTAAATAATTTTTAATTATTTAATTATTTTCTAAAGTCATAATTCTTCTATTAATTAAATAATTTTAATTATTTAATTAATTCATTTTTATCTTTATTCTCCCTTGATTAATTAAATAAATTTTATTTATTTAATTACGTCACTAATTAAGTCCCTTTCTTTTAAAATTAAATAAATTCTAATTTATTTAATTTTTGTCCACTTTCTACTATAATTAAATAATTATTTTAATTATTTAATTATTCATTAACCTCTTCTCTCATTAAATTAAATAAAGTTAATTTATTTAATTTGGTCCACTCTCTTGAATTTTGAATTAAATTATTATTTAATTCGAAATGATTCCTTTGTCACATTCTTCTATAATTTAATAATATCTTTATTATTTAATTATTCACTGGTCACCTGGAGTAAATAAATTTTATTATTTAATTTCTCCAGCAGCCTCTTTGTCCGTGCCAGTCTTATCTTCCAAATTAATTCTTGACTTTTGACTTCTCATTTAATTTCGACCATTGATTGAATTATCTTATAATTCAATCTTGGCCCTTCATCCTTATCATTTGCCCTAATTCTTATTGCAACATTCAATCTTGATCTTTGATTCTAGGGTTTTTTGTCATCTTCTCATCCTGGCCACACATTCAAAATTGCAGTTTTTATAAAATGGCAATTTTGTTCTCATTTGGCCCTCTCTTGGTCTCTGGCTCTTTCTTTCTCTCAGCTCTCTCTCTCTCTCTCTATCTCTCTCATGCTCATTTCTGTCCATTTTAGGTTATGATCATTGTCATTTGCAGTCATTGTCATTTTAGTCTATTGTCAAGTCATTTCTTTCAATAAAATCCTTCAAAACTTGCTTTGGTCTTGTCATTTGTCATAGTTGCTCATACAAATCTGAGGGCATCTCTATTTACAGCAAGCTAGGAGGTGTAACAAAGGTGAAGCATGGAAGATGAAGATCTAGGGTAACATTGTTCCTTTTGTTTTCATATTATTTCCTTTGTGCTTTGTTATTTCATAGGAATTTTAATGTTATTGTACCAACCCCTTTAACAAATCTAAGATTTTCCATTGATTACATAAGGATATGAGGTGGTTGTTCTTGAGGGAGGATGCTGCTTCCAAGGTGAAGACACATTTTAGAGGCACTAAAACTATTTAAAACCTTCAAAAATAGTGTGAGTTGTAAAAGTCGGAGTATTGGCTATCATTTGATGGTAAAGCAAACCTAGAAGTCCATACTTACCTTAAAAAGTAACTTGCAAAAGTAGTTGAGATACACATCTTGGCAATAATTAATATACTTGTGCTTCATACTATGTGTGCATAATGCTTTTCAAAAGCATAGCATATATGCCCAAATACAAAACATAAATTGAATTCACGAACTCACAATCATCCAACAATACAGATCTAATCAATTTTGTCATCGTAACAGTGCAGAAAATTTCCAACTATGGACTCAAAACAAACATTTACTCAAAAGCATCACCAGGAGAGGTGGGCATAAAACTGCTTGCAGTTATACCTCATGTCTAAGGAGAGAAAAATCAAAAGCATAAAATTTATGTAGAAGTAAGATCAAATCTCAAAACTCTCCAAATCCCAATGCTCCACGCATTGTCGGTGAGCAATTTCAACCTGTAAGGGCAAGAGCAAGAGACCCCAAGAAATGAAGGTTTGGATCCCTAAAATTAAACTTCACTAAACTTCATTTTGTTTAAAGCAATGCTAAAATGATATAGCAGGCGGACTTCCAAATGGAAGCATTCATGCAGTCCTTCTCAATGTCAATTTTGATAGCCAATTAGTGAACCCAGTGATTATGTCCACTTTAATTTGGATAAAACAAAACTCTCATTATTCATATTTTGTAATAAGCATTTTTTTTTAAAGATTGCCAAATAGTTTAAAATCTTTTTCAAACTAATTTGGTATTAAATGCTTATCGCAACACTTGATAGCACAGTGTATGCAGATGGAGTGTGGTTACTGCAGTCCGCATTTAAGATCCACCAGCAGAATGTAAGTGATAAGTTCGCCGTACATGTGGCCACCATGTTTCATGGCCAAAAAACATACAATGTTCTCTAAGTAAACACTCAAGCCACCATTGTATTTAGAGTTAAAAACGATGATCGTCTAAGAGCTAATTCACTGATAGTTCAAACAATAGACAAAGAGGCATGTACATACCTAAACACAGAAGCACTTCCGTTGAAACCATATGTATTTTGACAGTCGAATACAATCCAATAGACAGCAAAAACCCAAACCCAGAAACAACTAAAGCCAAGGAGATTTCATTCTTATATAAACGATAAGCAAAAGCTATGCAACTAATTGCTGAGTCAATTGCCAAGTGTAACCCTGTTGATCCTTTGCGTCAAAATCTACACATGTGAGATGGCATGACATACAGCTTCTGTCTTACCAAAGCTGTTAATTTCTATAACCCAGCAACAGATTAATTACACAATAAATTCACAGAAAGAAATCTGATTTATAACAATTAATACAACTGGGTTAATTAACAACTAATAACAGTGGAAGCAAAAATAACATGAAGCCAAACACAAAAAGACAATAACACAGATATACCCAGGAAACCCCAATGCGGGGAAAAACCTGCAAATGTTGGATCTTCTATTCAGCCTAACAGCAAACTTTTCTTTCGAAAATATAATATGAGTTTGCTACAGCAATCTTGTATTTATAGAGCCTAGCTGCTTTACTTAGCGTGCAAGGAAAGAATCTTTCCTTGCTTTCTTTGGCTTTATTTACACATAAAATCACTCTAGGATTTATCTTATCCTCACAAACTCGGAAACATTCTATTAAAGAATAAAATCCCACTCTTGGATTTATCTTATCCTCACAAACTCAGAAACATTCTATTTAAAGAATAAAAATCCTGCTGTTGCTAAAAATCCAACTCGAATTGATTTAAAGCAAATCTTATCTTGAGTTGCTTTAAAGCAAATCCATATCCCACTTTTCTAGCTACAAAAATCAACACTCCCTCTTAGCGAGGAAAGTGTTCTGCACCACACCCAACTTGTCCCTGAAGAATTCAAACTTGCTCTTCATCAAGGCCTTCGTCAGGATATCTGCTATCTGTTCGTCCGTAGGAATGTAATTGAGCTTCACTATCCCCTTCTCCACACAATCTCTGATGAAGTGGTACTTGATCTCAATGTGCTTTGACTTGTCATGAAACACTAGATTCTCAGAGAGTTTGATGCAACTCTGATTATCACAGTAAATGACTGTAGGATCCAACTCCTGATTAAAGAGCCCAGCTAGAAGTTTCCGAAGCCAAATAGCCTCACATGTAGCCATACTGGCTGCCATATACTCAGCCTCTGCAGAACTCAGTGCAACTGACTTTTGTTTCCTGTTGTACCAAGAGACTGCTCCTGATCCCAAACTGAAACTGCACCCTAAAGTGCTCTTTCGATCAGTTGTACTGCCTGCCCAATCTGCATCAGTAAACCCCTTGAGCTTCACTCCATCCTGCTGAACATACTTCAGCCCATAGTCAACTGTGCTTTGGAGATATCTCAAAACATGCTTTGCAGCTATCCAGTGCACACATTTAGGTTCCACCATAAAGTGACTGAGTGAGTTCACTGCAAAACAAATGTCTGGCCTGGTGTTGACTAGATACATAAGAGAGCCTATCAACTGTCTGTATAAAGTAGGGTCCACTGCCTCTGATCTGGAAGCATCAATCTTCTTCCAATTGGTCATAAGTGGCGTTGACATAGGCTTACAGTTTTCCATCATGAATCGCTTCAAGATATCAATTAAGTACTTCCCTTGTCCAAGGAAGATCTCTCCCTCTTTCTGCCACAACTCCAATCCTAAAAAGTAATGCATCAACCCCAAGTCCTTCATCTCAAACTCTCCTGCAAGATCCCGCTTGCAATGTGCTATGAGCTCCTCTGACCCTGTGAGAAATAGGTCATCAACATATAACAACAATATGAGAAGTTCACCCTTCACCTGAACATAGTACAGGTTTGAATCTGCCTCACTCTTGATGAAGCCCACACTCTGCAAGTAACTATCAATACATGAATACCACGCCCTGCGAGCCTGCTTGAGTCCATACAGTGCTCTTTTCAATCTGCATACATGAGAATCCATCTCATGTACTTCAAACCCTTCTGGTTGCTCTATGTAAATCTCTTCCTCAATCACTCCGTTGAGGAAAGCCGTCTTTACATCCATCTGATGAATCTTCCAACCCATTTGTGCTGTTATAGAAATGATAGCTCTTATGGATGAGTACCTGGCTACTGGAGCAAAAGTCTCATCATAGTCGACTCCTTCCTTCTGTGAAAACCCTTTAGCCACAAACCGGGCTTTGAACTTTTCCACACTACCATCTGTAGCATGCTTAATCTTATACAGCCATCTCGAGCCCACCACAGACTTATTTTCTAGTCTTGGTACTACCTCCCACACACTGTTCTTCATGATGGAAGAATACTCTTCCACCATGGCATCTCTCCACACTTGGTGCTTGGATGCCTCCTGAAAGCTGGAAGGCTCTACTTCAATTAATTCACTCATAAGTGCCACATAATCTGAATAACGTTTGGGAGCCCTTCTTTGTCTGACTGAATCTTGAGGATCACCTACATATTCTTGAGCCTCTTTCAATGTTTGCTCAGCTGCCCTATTTCTCCTCTTCTCACTCATAGGAATCTGAGGCTGAGGAATTATTTGTTCCTCTATCTGATCATCCTGCTTGTTCTGCTCTCCAGCTTGTGTTACTGAAGTTTGAGGGATTTGTGCTACCTCAACTGTGGATGATTGTTCCTCCTCATTCATCAAGTTACTTGACTTTTGAAGAGCCCTCTCTTCCTCAAACTTCACATCTCTGCGAACCACTGTTTTCCTGAGAGCAGGAATATAAACTCTATAAGCCTTAGAAGTTTCACTGTACCCAACAAGGATACCCTTCTCTGCAGTAGGTTCCAACTTGGTTCTCTTCTCAACAGGAATGTGACAATACACAAGGCATCCAAAGATGCGAATGTGCCCCAAATCTGGTTTCTTACCAGTGAACGCCTCTTCTGGAGTCAATTTTCCCAACACTTTGTGAGGGCTCCTATTCTGCAAATACACAGCTGTGTTGCAAGCTTCTGCCCATAAGAACCAAGGCAGATCCTGATCATGAAGCATGGCCTTGGCTGCTCCAACGATAGCTCTATTCTTCCGTTCAGCAACCCCATTCTGCTGAGGGTTGTACGGAACTGTCAACTCTTTCTTGATACCTTCCTGAGCACAAAAATCTTTGAAGGCATTCGAGGTATACTCGCCTCCATTATCAGACCTCAGTATCTTGATCTTCTTCCCAGTTTGGTTCTCCACGAGAGCCTTAAACTCTTTGAACCTACTGAAGACCTCATCTTTATTCTTCATGAAATATATCCACGTCTTCCTGGAGAAATCATCAATGAAGGTAACATAATACTCATATCCATTCAAGGATGTTGTTGACATAGTTCCACACACATCTGAGTGTACAAGATCCAAAATCCCTTCGGATCTAGTGTCGCTGCTTGGAAAACTGGTCTTGGCATATTTCCCAAGAGCACAACCCTTGCACACCTCATGCTTTTCTGTCTTCATCCCAGGCAGCCCTGTCACTATTTCCTTAAGAATATTAAGTGCTCCATGGTGAAGGTGAGCCATCCTCCTATGCCATAATTCTCCTATCCCTTTACAGCTACTAACCAACGCATGTGCTGGCTCAAACTGTAACCGAAACAAGCTGCCATGCCTGACACCAATCACTTTTGCAATCTTGGAATCTTTGGGACGAATATAGACTTTTCCCCTCTCAAAGGTCACAATGTAACCCTTGTCTTCCAAGGCAGAAACTGATATTAAATTCTTTGTCATGCCAGGGACATACAACACATCCTCCACCAACAAAGGTTTGCCAGACTCCCTCTGAAACTTGACGGTGCCAATACCAGTTGCATGGTACTTGGCATTGTCTCCGAGCTCAATATAGAAATCCAGCTTCTTCTCCTCCAACTTGGTGAAACATTCTTTGACTCCCGTCATGTGGCGAGAAGCCCCACTGTCAATATACCATACCCTATTGGCAATTGAACTTGAGAGACAGGCAATGAGCGAAAACTCATTTTCAAATCGTGATGCAAACTCGTCCACCTCTGCTGTAGCAGCAAATTGCTTCTTCTGCTTGTCCTTATTTTTCTTATTCGGACATTGACTAGCATAGTGACCCATCTGATGGCAGCAAAAACATTTAATCTTGCTTAGATCTTTCTTCTTCCCACTCTTGGAAGAAGAACCTTCCGATTGCTCTTTATTTGACTTCTTCTTACCCTTGCTTGCAAGAGCAAGATTTTCTTCATCTTGACCCTTCTTCGTCTGATCTCCTCGATGAGCACCTTCACGGATCTCCTCCTGAACAAAATCATCCCAAAGTCTTGCCCAATCAGGTAGCCGATCTCTACCGACAACACATTTGACAAACACTTCCCAGTGCTTTGAAAAACCATTCAAGGCTATACGCACCAACTCATCTTCTTTAATCGTCTCTCCAACAGCAGCAAGCTCATCCCTGACCTGTGTCAGCTTGGACAAGTAAGAGGTCACACTCTCGCCTTTGGACATCTTGGTATTATGCAATTTGTCCTTGAGCATCATCTTACGACTCTGATAGTCACTCTGATAAAGTTTTGTGAGCGTATCCCACATCTCCTTGGCGGTGTCTTTCCCCGATAAATGAGGAATTAAATGATCTCTTACTCCATCCAGGATAATCCTTTGAGCTTTGGCCTCTTTGACTTCATGCGAATCTAAGGCAACAGGATCATTTGTTGGTGGAGTCACTTCTGTGCTAGCATAGATCCATAGCCTGTTCTCCTTGAGAACAGATGTAATCCGAACCTTCCACTGCAAGAAGTTAGACGCACCCTCGAGCCTGTCCTCGTATCGAACACTGGTTGCCATAGCTACAAAAGAACTGGAGACGAAAATCTGATGACTTTTTTTTTCTTGAAATCTGGTTACAAATCTTGGCTTCGTATTCAGAGTTTAGAGCTCTGATACCATGTTAATTTCTATAACCCAGCAATAGATTAATTGCACAATAAATTCACAGAAAGAAATCTGATTTATAACAATTAATACAACTGGGTTAATTAACAACTAATAACAGCGGAAGCAAAAATAACATGAAGCCAAACACAAAAAGACAATAACACAGATATACCCAGGAAACCCCAATGCGGGGAAAAACCTGCAAATGTTGGATCTTCTATTCAGCCTAACAGCAAACTTTTCTTTCAAAAATACAATATGAGTTTGCTACAGCAATCTTGTATTTATAGAGCCTAGCTGCTTTACTTAGCGTGCAAGGGAAGAATCTTTCCTTGCTTTCTTTGGCTTTATTTACACATAAAATCACTCTAGGATTTATCTTATCCTCACAAACTCGGAAACATTCTATTAAAGAATAAAATCCCACTCTTGGATTTATCTTATCCTCACAAACTCATAAACATTATATTTAAAGAATAAAAATCCTGCTGTTGCTAAAAATCCAACTCGAATTGATTTAAAGCAAATCTTATCTTGAGTTGCTTTAAAGCAAATCCATATCCCACTTTTCTAGCTACAAAAATCAACAAAAACTAGTATTATTACCAATATTAAGCTTCTCTAGAAATGAATGCTTGCAAAATGTGTAAGCAAAGACCAAGGCATGTGAACTATTTGACAAAATTGTTCAAAGAAATGTACTCACATGGACATCAAAGATTGCAGGACATGCACAAATTATGTTTCTTGTAAAGACTTTAAAAGCTTTCAAGCAAATGCTATTGGCAGACATAAAGCCAAACTCCCCAACATATGTTAGCTTCCTCCCCGCCTGTGTCCTAGGTGAGGTATCAAGTAGATGAAAAGATGAAAGTTTAGAAGATGCAACAACATACTAAGAAGGAAAGTATCAAGAAGAAAGGCAATATGAAGAAACAAGATTCAAAGTTTGAAAGAGAAATGATGGAGTTTAGAAGAGATATAGAGAGATATAAGTTATTGGTGAAGCAATGGATTGAAGAAAGAAGTCAAGAAAATTCTTGGTGTTGGCCAATGAGAAAGAAAGTGAAATGGTTAGTGAAGATGATTGTAGAGAAAAAAAGAAGACAAGGTGTGGAAACCTTGAAAAGAAACATGTACCAAAAGTTACTAAGTGAGAAACATGTACCAGAAGTGATGAAGGAAGTTCTCATTGCAGAGGACTTAAAGAAGGATAGAAAAGAATGGAGAAGAGAGAACGTGTAAAAGGAAGCCATTGATGAAGAGAGGAGAGTTTCCAAGAAGGAGGCACTCATAGAGACATTGGGGTCTCTTGTTGTGTTTTCTAATGTTGTGCTTGAGAATGTGTATGCAAGTATGAAGAGCCTTATAAGGAAAGTCAAGAATAAGATCTTGGAGTTGACAAGAGAAAGGACAAGTAGAGCACTTGTGGACAATGATGAAGATGAGAATGAAAGGGGGCTAGTTGCAATAGTATGGCAAGAAGAGTTTACAATAGAGAAACATGACAAAGATTCTAAAAACAAAAATGAGGATGGTACTGAAGATTTTTAGTTTGATAATGAAGATGAGGAAGAAACCCTAGAGTTTTAGGATGCTTTTGAAGATTTTATAATGTAGGAAAAGATGCCTATGAAGAGGAAATGATGGAAAACAAAGAAGAAAATGGTGGCAACAATTTGGGACAACAAGTAAAAAGAAGTCACAATGCCGATTTTGGTTATGTAAGTGAAAATAAAAATGTTAATTTTGATCAATATACATAGAAGTAAGGATGTGGATAAGAAAATTTATGAGGAGAAAACAAATTGGTAATTCATGGGTATATAGTACCAAGTTTGTAGAATAAATCAATTGTTGAGGGATAGTAGATAAGGTGTAAAGAAGAAGATACTTATGATGGAATTTATGATAGAAAGAAAATACCAAGCATAAAAGGCATGCCAAAATCCAAGTGGAGACAAGATAGGGTAATTTGGAAAGTAAGGAAGCATGTAGGCAATGATTTAAAGAAAAGTTCAATCTATGAATCAAAAAGGACAAGTGCAACAATAAGAAGACATCAACTCAAAACTTTGGAAAATAAAGTATGAAACGTTAAGTGTAGAACAACATAAAGGAAAAGTTTCCAGAGTTGCAAGATATGATGAAGGAAAAACCTTTCAAAAGAATGGAAGACATGAAGAAAAGCTTGAGACTAAGAATGCAAAGTTAATGTTGCAATAGAATAGCCAAAGACAACAAGTTAAAAGCTATGAAGGAGAGCTCAACAGATGGGAAGAAGCAATGACACTTCAGGTAGAGGACATACCAGTATAAGTTGAAACAAGGGAAAATAAGAAGGCTAAAATGATTACAGGAGCAGATTGGAAGAATCTCAAGGAGAACACACGTAGGGTAATGTAGTGTAGGAAAATGCATACCCTTGAATTTTCACACTTGTTTGGTCCTTCCTTGCTTTGTTTATCCTTATTTATGTCTTAATTGGTCCCATTTTGCATCCACAAGCCTAATAAATTATATTTTTTATGGCTAGTCCCAAAAAACATCAAAGGGTAAATGATAATTTAATGATTTTGGTTGTGTCCTTGATTTTTGGACTAGGAATAATAAGAAACCTACGACATCTTTGTCCCCCAAAGGTCTTGGGACCCTGATTTCAAAAGCACCTTAAAGTGACCCCATTTTAGAGTTTGTGCCTCGCGTTTCGAGCCTCGAGACTAAGATGCCACCTAGGGAATCTTAGTCCTCCTTAGGTGATTTTTGGAATCTAATTTCAAATCTTGGTAGGATTTAGCCTCCTTTAATTAATGGGTTCATATGTCGGCTTGTTGTGGTCTAATTTTGGAATATTAAGCATAGATAAGTATAAATACAAGGTTCTTTCACTCATTTACACCTAATACTTTTGTGAGAGCATTCCTAATAGAATATTTGAGTTCACAAGAGCATTCAAGAGCAGTTCATAAAAAATTTGGAGCCATGATCAAGATTCAAGCATCATGCCAAAGATATTCTTGCATCATATGTGTTTCAAAGCTAACATTTGTGATGTAGGGTTTTGATTCAAGCAAATAATTCAAGTCAAGATCTATCAAGCATTCCTTCAATTCAAGATCTACATTCAAGCTAGCCACTTGACACAAGTTGTAGATTTCATAACAAGGGTTTGGTGAGTTTCAACATAACACTTTGCTCATTCATTATTTCCCTTCATTATTTGATTTCATTCCAAGGTTTAATTACCAACAAGGGGTTTGACCAAGGAAAACCCTCGTTTACTAACAATCAACAAGTTTTTATTCTTTTGTGTGTTTGTTTTTACAAATTTAGGTTGAAGATAATTTGGAGTGAAAATTTGTAAAGTTGCATTACAAAGTTTTCATCTTCATGGAAAACCACCTACAGACCAGATCTGGAAGTTTCAGGACCTGAGATCTAAGAAGAAGAAAGTGCATACGTTGAGCTTGTTGGAAAGAGACACTGCACAAGTCATCTGGTGTTGTCATTGATGGAAACCCTAGTATGTGATTCGATCTACACTTTAGTAGCTACTTATACCAGAAGTTAGATTGAAGTTTTGTGATTAACTATCAAGCTAGAATAGAGCATCTAATAGAGTTGTTTATATTGATTCATATGCAATTATCTGTTATCATTTTGAGTTGTGGATCTCAGGGAAGGATTTTTGATGTATGATCTATTTTATCCTTGAGTCATAGATCCTTGTATCAATTGGTGTGAAAGTTAGAAGATCTGATTGGTTGATTTTTTGTCTAACAGTGCAAGAATGTCGACTAAGTAAATATAGCGTGTTGTGGATCTTTGAGGAGTAATTTTTTGAAGTGTTTTGTGGTCGAGCATGTTTTTTTGGGTCCTCACTATGTTGTGACTGACTTTAGTTGGTGCGCATTGTAAATTATCTATGGATTGAGCCGACAGTTTGTAAATATTTTATATTTTGTTGAAGCCGACATGTGGTTGATTAAATATTTAGTCGCAAATATATATAAGTGATCATTTATATCATTTGGATGTATGTAAGAAGTGTATTGATGTATTTTGTGAAAGTCAGAAGGATTGTAAAGTGATTAATGCATAGTTTCACTTGTGCATAAAAGGATTTGTGATCTGAATTAAAGCAGATAAAGTAGAAAAGCAGAATCAGATAGAAGGTCAAGAATGCAACTGATGTGGTTAATCAGAACTGTAATCAGGCATTAGTAGATGTTATTCTCTCAGTTCAAATCTTCTAGATGTAATCCAAATGTTTTGTAAGACAATGAGTCTTAATTTTGTATCTGAGCAATAAGCTCTAGGTAGTGTGCCTGAATGCATGTGCATTCCTTTTGTAAACACTTATTTTGAGTATACTCATATTGTGGATTGGCCTTCCACCATGGTTTTTCCCCTAACAGGGTTTCCACATAAAAATCCTTCTATTATAGTGTTGTAGTTGATTGCTTTGTGTTCTTGCATCTTTCTTTTGCTTTAATGTTGTAAGTGGTTTAAAGATCAGGTTAAAAAAGTTAAATTTTGTAGAATACTGATTCACCCCCTTCTTAGTATTCCTTGATTCCAACAATTGGTATCAAAGCCTAGTTCCTTGGAAGAAGTTTAAAATCTTGGGGAAGATCCAAGAAAGTGATTCAATGGATTCAAGCAGTCTTCAACAACAAATTTTAGTGGCACTAGATTATCTTGATCAGTCCAAATATGAAGTTTGAGAGTTGTAGGAAAGCCTCATGAATGCTAAGAAATTCATTCTGAAATCATTGAAAGATAAAATCAATGAGTCCAGGGAAAAGAGTAAGGAACTCTATGATTAGATCAAGCAAAAAGAAAGTAAAAGTGTGGAAGATGAACACCTAAGTCAAGCCTTGAAAGAAAAGACAAAAGAACATGAAAAGCTTACCAGAGATAATGTTGTCCTAAAGCATGAGATGGAATCTATTATGATGAGGATGACCAAGGAGATTGAAGACAAAAATAAGAATGAAGAGAATCTTGCTTAGCCCTTGAAAGAAAAATCTGAAGAATGTAGTCAAGTTATTGATTGATTCAATCAGCTAGAACTTGAATTTGAACAATCTAGAAACAATGAAGAGCTTGAAAGAAATATTGTTACCCTTAGAGATGAACTTGCTACTGCAAATGAATACAAGGAAAAGTTCAAGATTAGCTCAACTAAGCTCGATGAATTGATTCAAAATTAGAGGATTGGAAGTGACAAGGAAAGTCTTGGATATGAGAAAGGAGAAAGTTCTAGATTTGGACAAAGGAAATTCAGGCAAGGAAATTAGATGAACAAAGCTGTAAGGTATCCGGTGAGACACCTTAATGCTCAAAAGTTCAATGGATACTATTTTTTTTTGCAATATATTTGGTCATATGGCTACTCAATGTAGAAGTAGAATGAATCCAAGTGGTCCATCATTCTTAAGTTAGTGTTTCAATTGAAATAAGTATGTTCATGTAAGTTAGTTGAATGCAAAAATATTTCAAACAACTTTTTCAATAGATATGTTTGATGTTATGCATGCAATAGATTTGGCCATTTTGCTAACCAGTGTAGATCAAGAGAAAATCAATGGAATAATTGGTTTGGACAAAGAAATGTGGTGTGCTACAATTGCAAAAAATCCAGTCACATTGCTAGATTTTGTAGAAGCAGGAAGGGTCTAGTAAATGAAGGGAAAAATGTGCAAAAGGATGATAAGGGAAAAGGAAAAGTTACTACAAATGAGACCAAGAATCAAAGAAGACATGGGTGAAGAAGAGTGTTTCAAATGTAGGAAATGGTTCAACACTAGAATTTGGTTCTAGTAATTCCTCTAGGAATTACTTTAAGGCCTCTGGCCTAGGGGGAGTTCTCAAGAAAATATTTTAACCCCCTTGTCGGTAGTTGGTATGAGAATGTGACAAATAGCATTGATTACACTAGTGATGTGCAAATGTTTTGGGATCTCTTGTGGAGGATATTTGTGCAATTTTGAAGGTCTACAAAATAATTTCCTTTCATAGTTTGTGAAAACAAGGGTATCTGCATGACCTAGGGAAAAAACATTCATTGTGAGAAAAGGTTAGGTGTGCGAATGATATAAAGGTTAATTTTATTATTCATTTGTCACATTGCATTTTGAGAAGAATTTTGGAGAGATTTGAAGAAAACTTTGGTGAAGATCCAAGTCTAAGGTGATTCGACGATCAAACCCTAACCTGATGAAATATATTTATTTGTGAACTTTTGAATTTGAAAATTTTGGAAATGGTTTCTTTGTTGGTTGTTGATATTAAGGATAGGCCCCATTTGAAATTCAAAGGGAACTTTCTCGAGTCTATTAAGACAAAACCATTAGGTGCATTTTCTTCCATTCCATATGACATTTTTCATATCGAAGATATTAGGGAAAAAATTCATGCAAATGTTGAAGAATTAGTCCTGAAGCTCCCAATTGTTGAATTTGTATACCAATCACATCGTAGGAGAAAATTTCTATGTAAAAACTAAATTCAAAACTATAGAAGAGAAGAAGTTCACTCAAATTGTGAAGTTTCCCGTGTTTGAAGAAAATGAATGGGTTCGGTACATATTGAGTTGAGTGCATGCCAAGTTTATGTGGTTAAATTAGTCTTTCAAGATCACAAAGGAAGCTATAAGGATTGCTATTGGTTTGAATTCATCTGGTGGGTTGCTAACATTGAAATCTGTAAAGAACTAAATAGTCACAAATGCAACCAGTTCAATTTTTGACAAAAGAGCCATGATAGTTAATGACATCATCAAATTGGATGTTAGATTTACCTCTATGGTTATTGGTTACAAAATCTATCACTCCATCCATGATAACTTTGTATCTGGTACAAAAATCTATGTAGCTTATCAAATGGTCAAGGAAAATGTAGAGTATGACCTATGTGAGTTGCTCTGAGGCCAGTTAATTGAGAATCTTGGAAAAATAAAGAAGGATAAGAATAATTATTTCAAGTATGGAAATTTTTTGCTATGTCTATTCTTCTACTTCATAAATGAAGTTTCGGGAGTTGGAAAAGTGCATTGGCAAGGTGATAAACTAGTAGCTATTCAAATTAGAGACATATTGTTTGGAATTGGGGACAACAAAGCTAGGAAAACTGCTACCTAGGGTTACTTCAAAAAAATTTAGAATGAAATGCAAGCCAGAGAAAGGATTCCCACATCTATTGTGGAAAAGTATAAGGACACAATTTGCTTCATGGTTGAAATTGATTAGTGTTTGATGGAAGTTGCAAAACCTAGAACAATGTGGATAATTCCTATGGGTTATGAGGTTGAGGAACACATTTTGGAGCTATATGCTCAACACTTGCTAAGTAAACCTCAAGATCTGACAGAACAAAGGTTTGGTACCTTTGAAGAGAAGGATATGAAAGTACACAAGCAATTGAAGAAGCCTATGATAGTCCAAAAGGAAAGAAGGGAAGTTGAAGCTTTTGTAGAAAGCATGGGTATATTAGCTGAGGCAGTGAGGGAAGGTAGGAGGAAAAGAGAACAAACTAAAGTAGGAGAGCCAGATAGAATTGAGTCTACTAGTTCGACAACATCCTCTGGTTGAACTAGATCTACAAGGAGCTTTGCACTCTCATGTAGTCCTACAAAGAAGTCAAGCCCTATGAAAGCTCAAGTCAAGACATCCAGGAGAGAAGGAAAAAGGAAGAAGGATAAAAGCACAAGAGTCTATGTTGTTGTTTTAGAGGATGAAGAAACTAAATCTGATGAAGTAAGACAAATCAAGGAAAAGGGTTCAAAAGAATCTAAAGTCTCTAAGGAAAATCCCTCCAATGAAGTGAAAGCAAAGAAGAAGGTGAAAACTGACAAATTAGGTATGTCTGTAGAAGAAGTTGAAAAATCCTTGATTAAGGATGGTAATCTTAGGCCACTTTGTGAATGGTTTGACACCTTTGATAGTGTTGGTCAAAGAATTCTTGAGGAATGCACAATAAATTATTTGAATAATTTTAATGTGACTCTCATTGAAATAATGTATGAGTTACCTAAAGGTCTAGATGAATTTTTAGAAATGAGGAGAGTGAATGCAAGAAATGAAGAAGAGCAAATGAGAGAATGGATACTTGTTGATCTATGTCCAGTGATGTCTATGGAAGAAATGAAGAAGATACTAAGTGATTCTAAAAGGGATTTTAAGAGAAAAAAAAGGGTGAATAAGATGATGATTGGGTAGATTGAAGAAGCTACAAAAGACACTTAGAAAATTCTTAAGGCAGTGCTATTGAAAAACAAGTATAATGTTATTTTTGAAGAAGCTCATAGTGAAGATGCTCCATCTGGTCCAGTAAGTGAAGAAGGAAAAGAAGACACATTTGAGGATACTCTAAACCCTCTTGACATGCAAGATCCTGAAATTCCTATGGAGATTGAAGCTCCTAAAGTTGTGTCAGTTGATGAAATTGAGATTCCTGAAGCTAAGGAAGAATCTGTAGCTGAAGAGAAGAAGGTTAAGGTAAAGGAAGTTGTTGTGGAATCAAGAGACACTGCTAAGGCAGTAAAAGAGTTTTTGGAAGAACATCAGGAGGAGTTTGATCCTAAAATAGTTAAAGTTCCTATCAACTTGGCTACTCTATCTCCTATTCAGAAGCTAAAGGTAGCATCATTTGCTCAGGCCAAGGCAAGGGATAAAATACTGAAATCTCACATTGAAGACATTGAGCTACTAAGTCTTGCATCTGGTATCTTGGAGAAGATCATGCCTACATATGTCAAGGATTCATCTGATTCTCCATCCAGTTAGCTGAAGAAGCTTATCAACTCTGTAAGCACTCACTTTGAGTCTCTTGAGAAGTTAGTTGAGGATAAGGTTGAGAAAGAATTTGATGATAAAAGGTTCAATAGATTGAAAGGCATGATAGCTAATGAAAAATATTTTTTAGCTACTTGTGTAAAGAATATTCAAGGTACTTTTTTTGAAGGTGGAAATGTTTATAAGTCATGCTTATCATTGTCTAAGTTCATTGAGGACATTGAAAAGAAAATGAAGGAATATGAGAAATAGTTAGTAGATATATATCAAGCATTTTATCCTTTAACCATTTTCATGAGCAAGTAAGAAGGTCAAGTCTGTTGGATTTCTTGCCTCAATCTCACAGGCTGAAACCTCTGAGAAAGCATGGTTGCTGTGACATTCCTGTTGTCTAGCCGATTGGCAGTTTAACCTTGTGTATTGCTCATGTTGCTAAGAAAAAGTTGATGTCTTGCCGAATGAAGTCTATCGCTGTGACCTCTTGAATGTCTTGGTGATTGACATTTGAAACCTTCGACATGCCCTTTGGATAGTTGGGATGATGTCTCGGCAATGATAGGAAGTCTTGCTGATATTGGCGTGACCTTTGGTCTTTCTGGCCGATGTGGTAATCGACATGACTTGCTCCTATCGGTATGGAGTCTTGGTGATTAGGGTATGTCTCACCGAAGGAGATACAAGTGTTTGTTATTGGGTGCCTAGCAAATGTTGGGGAGACCTACAACGACTGGAGTCATCAGTGTAACCTGTTTGCTTCGATATGAAGTCTTAGCGATGGAGGGTTGTCTTGCCGAATGGTTATACTTTGTGAGACTTTGGTTAACACATAAGGCTTCAATATGAAGTCTTGGCGAATGTGGAAAGTCTCATTGACAACACGTGGGGTCATCGGTTTGGTGTGACTCTTGGTGAATAGTGGTTTCGGGATAACATGGAAGCCTCGGTAAGAAGTCTTGCCAAAGGTTGATTCTCTTGCCGACAGTGGAACGTATTGGTATGACTCCTGAGCTCGGTATGAAGTCTTAGAAAATATGGAATGTCTCACCGATAGAAGACTCCAGGATAACATTAAGGCTTTGATATGAAGTCTTGGAGAAAGCGATATGTCTGGCAAACAGAATAGACTCAGGGTGACTTGGAACTTGAAGGGTGTTTGTCTTGCCGATGGGAATCTTGATGTCAGTATGACCTCTCACCAATTAGCGATGGTCTGGCCGGTGCTTCTTGGATGTCGGCATGACTCTTGGTGACTGGTTGGTATTCAGTATAACATAAAGACTCGATATGATCTCTCAGCGAATGATGAAAGTCTTGGCGACTGAGGAACACTTCATAATGACTTGTGAGCTCAATGTAATGTCTCAGCAAAAGTGATATGTCTTGCTGACTAGGATGTTTCGATAGAACATGAAGAGCTCATTATGAAGTCTTGGCGAAAGGTGATAGTCTTTCCGATGGGGTTGCTAAGGTCGGTGTGACTCTTTAGCACTGGTATGAGTCTTGCCGATGTGGAATCTCTTGATGATAGAAATGAAATGAATGTCGATGGATTCGGTATGACTCAAGGCGTTCGATATAATGTCTTGCCGATTGTTGGGACTCTTGGAAATATCAAATGCTAGCTGTGTTGGCATTGAGGAGACACGTTTAGTGTCTCACTAACATGACAACATATGTTGAATGCCCTTGACCAAGTGAAGATTGTCTAACGTGGTACGATTTAGACCAATTAGAGAAAGCAGGATGTGAACTGTTTGCTAAACCGTTTCTATGTAGAAGTTGGAAAACTAAAACACGAGGAAGTGGAAAAATCTAAGAATGTTGGGCTGGATGATTCATTAATTCTAATCTGACAATTGGAAAAGAACGATTTGATAAAGCCTACAAAGAATGAATGAATATATGTATTCATTGGACATTTTGAGGTTGAGAGTTGATAAACCAAGAAGATGAATAGCTGAGGAGAGAGAGAATGATAGAGAGAGGACCGAGTGGTTGGCCAAAAGGCCAAAGCCATGAGGTCGAAGTAGAGAATTGAGAGGAAGAGTTAAGCTACTAGAATCTCTTGTGATCATGACTGCTTTGGTTGATCTCTTAGGGATAGTTTGCTACCAGTTGTATCCAGAATGAACAAGATGTAATCTATGAAAGGTTAAGAGCCTAAAATTGTATTGTAACCTTTTGTTTCTGAATAATACAATGGCTCAAACTTTGGAGAGTGGGGTTTTTTACCCGAAAGGGTTTTCCCCACATAAAATCTTTGTGTTCTATTTTTTGTAGTATCTTCCATCTGTGTTGTTGAATTTACATGTGTTTCTCTCAGATGAATCAATGTGGGAAATAAACTGTGTCTGTTTCTACTTTAGGACATAGTTTTATGTGTCTTTGAGGTAATCATATCATAATGAAAATTACCGAAGGCACTACTGTTTGGAGTTTTCATTAGATGCGCTCCTCGATTTCCTTACAAAGTCATATCCCTACTTGAAAAAATCAAAAGTTTGAAGCATGAAGAAGGAAATTTTTTAAAAAAAGTTTGTGAGCTTAGAGGATTGATTGGTCCTAAAATGGAGACAATGCTTAGTGCATTGAAGGAAGCACAAGATGCTATGGTTTTTGGTGATCCGGTAAATCTTGAGTCAGTAGAGATGCAATCTTACTTATTTTGTGGTCACATGACTATTTTGGAGAGTCTAAAAAAGAGTTGGGACACAAGTTTGAGCTTGTTGAAGAACTATTTGGCAGATATATTCAAGTTTATGTAAGGTGTAGAAGCATGTCTGTACATGTACAATTTTATATGAATTTTGGTATGTGGATTCCTGTCTTAGCCATTGATGTCAAAGAGGGAGTATAGGATAGTGAAAAATGTCATATTCATCTCAGGGGGAGTTGTTTTTTGAAGTTTTGAAGGTGGGCAGTGTATTCATGTTGGTACTGATCTGACACTTAGTCATTTTTAAGTGTTGCCATCAATACCAAAGGGGGAGATTTTTGGAAAGAAACACTACACAAGTCATCTGGTGTTGTTATTGATGGCAACCCTAGTCAGTGATTTCATACACACTTTAATAGCTGCTTATGTGAGAAGTCAGATTGAAGTTTTGTAATTAACTTCTAAGCTAGAACATAGCATTTGATAGAGTTGTGTATATCAATTCATATGAAATTCTCTATCACAATTTTGAGTTGTGGATCTCAAGGAAGGTTTTTTGATGTATGATCTATGTTATCCTTGAATCATAGAGCCTTGTATCGATTGGTGTGAAAGTTAGAAGATCTGATTGATTGATTTTTTGTCTAACAGTGCAAGAAGGATGACTAAGTAAATATAGCATGTTGTGGATCTTTGAGGAGTAATTGTTTGAAGTTTTTTGTGGTTGAGTATGTTGCTTTGGGTCCTCACTATGTTGTGACCAAATTTGGTTGGTGCACGTTATAAATTATCTATGGATTGAGCCGACGGTTTGTATATATTTTATATTTTGTTGAAGCCGACATGTGGTTGATTAAATCTTTAGTCATGAATATATATAAGTAATCATTTATATCATTTGGATGTATGCACGAAGTGTGTTGATGTATGTTGTGAAATTCAAAACGATTGTAAAGAAATTAATGCATAGTTTCACTTGTGCATAAAAGGATTTGCGATCCGAATTAAAGCAGATAGAGTAGAAGAGTAGAATTTGTGAGCCCCCTTTCCCATCCATTTTTTCCTATGGTTCATTTTGGTGAACCCAGCATTTTGGGCATTCATTTTCTGATTTGGAGTTCACTAGGGTCCTAGATCTAGGTTGCATTCATTCTTGCATTACATCTTGCATTAGTGAAAGAGTATCTAGGGTTTCTCACATTTGCATTAGTGGAAGTGCATATAGGTTGCATTTTTTCTTTCTTGCATCATCTTATCTTAGTGAAAAAATAAAAAAGTGCATTGTTAATCATCCTAATTGTATTTAGGAACATTGTTATTACATTCAAAATTGAAAAAATTGCATTAAACTACTTAACATTAGTCACTTTTTCTTGCATTCATTTGCACATTTTCTTGTTTCTAAACACCAGGTCCCTGAGTAGGTAACTTGGGAACACTATTATCAACTCAATTTTTTTTGATAATCTAAAAAGGTCCTCTATTGGGACTAAAACACCCTTACTAGCATCTTAGCCCCTCTATTATTTTTTTCCTCAGAGTCTTGTCTAGGTTGATTGCTTTCTATTCCACTTTTTGGGACCTCAAAATTCCTTTAGTAGGACCAAGACACCCTTACTAGCATCTTAGTCCCTGTTGAATTTGAAGCTATAGTTTTCAAGGTTTAAATATGATTTTCTATGCTTATGTTTGTTGCTTTCAATTTTTTGTTACAGTTTACAAAATTAGTGTTATTCCAATTTCTTTCATTTCAAGTGAATTTTGAAATCATTTCAATTAGAAGCATCATTATATCTGAAAATGCTCACATTTCAGAAAATTTGCATAATATGGATAAAAGTACTTTTCACTTTTGCATATACAATGTTTACATTCATAAAAGTTTGCATGAGTTTGATAAAAGTGCTTTTTACTTTTGGATATACATTGTTTGTATTCTTAAAGTTTTGCATACATTGGATAAAAGTGTTTTGCATTTTTGGATATACATTGTTTACATCATTAAAGTATTGCATGAGATGGTTAAAATTGCTTTTCATTTTTGGTCAAACAATGTTAGTACCTTACATTTCTAGGAACACTAAGAAAAAGTTCATATCCCCTCCCTATGAGAGTGTTTTAGTGAAAGAAAATACAACCTTTGGAAATCCTAACGATCATATTCATTCTTCTCCTAAAATCTCTCCTATTTGTAAAGAAGATATTTTGGTGTTAGAAGAACCAATCAATGAGAGTTTTGAGTGTCCTAGTTGTTTCTCTTCTTCTACCTCTCTTAGTGGACAAGACATTGATGACCCTCTTTATGATCCTTCCCCTACCTATCCTATTTTGGAAGACATTAGGGAACAAAGGAATGAAATCACAAATGATCATGAAAATCATATTTTTTCTTCTCCTATTATCTCTCCTAGTTGTGAAGAAGACACTTTAATCAACAAAAGTCATGAGAATATTAATTATCCCTCTACCTAGGGAAGCCCTTATTAAGCAAGAAAATTCAACCATTGATCATTCCCCTATTTGCGATGAAGAACCAATCATTGAATGTCAAGAAAATTTGGTTTTTAATTCTCCTAAACATTCTCCTCCTAAGGAGGATATCATGGTGCAAGAAAATGAGAAATTTAAGACATTCCTTTCAAACAATGTTGATGAGGCTTTTTTTGATGAAGATGATGAAGAGACTTTAGGATCCCATTCACTAAGACACCATGAAAATTATTATGAGGTTATACACATTAGATATCCCTTGACATACTCTCTCGAGCCTAAACTTATCATTTATCCAACCTCACAAAAACCACAAACTCAAAATAAACCTGTCCTCATCCTTGAACCACCGAAGAAAAATGTGTTACAGTGATCAAGTTATAATATTGTTTCTCATACATATAACACAAGGAATAATAGAAAACCTCAACCTAATCATATTTCGTTACCATTTCCTAATCCTATATTTCCTAGTGCTCCTCATTTACCATTGCATAGTGGCAAGGAGTATGATCTTGTTGAAAAACTTAAGAATACTCCCACTAATATTTCCTTATGGGATATTATTCTAATTTTTTTTCCTAGTTACCACACCATGCTTCAAATAGCTTTGCAACAAGTTGTGGCATTGATATTACCTTTCACCAAAATGAGTTAGCTCCTTTGGAAGTGATAAAGAAAAATGAAGCATTCATGATAATAGCTATCCACAAGATGATAGGGATTAAGGATACCCTTGTTGATAATGGATCAAATCATAATGTGTGTAGTGTAACTCTTTTGGATAAACTTCACATAAACTAGTCACAAATTTAACCTGATTCCTTATCAATTCAAGGATTTGACAACATATCTAAAAGCAACTGCTTGGAGTTATCACTTTACCTATTATAGTTGGAAAGGATACCTTACAAACTCCTATTCATATTATTCCTCATGAGCTTTCGCATAACCTTCTTTTAGGAAGATCGTGGATTCATGAGATGCATGTTGTGCCTTAAATTATTCATTACATAATGAAGTATGTTTACAATAATAAGGTGTACAAAGTGGAAATTGATCTCAAGCCTAAAAGTTGTTTACAAGTAGAAAAAGGAACACCAAGTCCTCAAAAAACATTAATTCCAACCTTGAATATAGAACCCCTAACAACTACACAACAAGAGATTGAAACAACATCGAAATTGTTGGAAGACGAATGGGTTTTGTTAGGTTTTGCACCTTTGTTCTTGGGAGAATACAAAATAAAAAATAGTGAAGAACAAAAATGGAAAATAGTAATTTCAACAAAACAAGAGATTATACAAGGTGAATCTTCAACATGCAACAATTACACAACTAATTTTGACACAAACAATTATGAGCCACCACCGAATCCGAAAGAGATGAAGAAGCTCTATGGAAAAGGTGATGAGTGTATGAAACACCTAGGCTATAGTGGAAAAGGATGTGGTGCAAACGAACAAGGTATCCATGTCCCCATAGAGCCTCACATACAAGAAAAGACTAGTGGTCTTGGTTATTGTCCTTTGAAAGAAATAAACAAGCCTTCGCTCAATATCAACATTATTACAAAAGATTTCTTTAAGACAAATTTAACAATAGTGCATCCTGAATTGATAGACACTAGATGTATTTCTTGTAATCCTTTGAAAGAAATAGAGAAATCCTCGCATAACATCAATTTCATCACTCAAAAAACTAATGGTTTTAATTCATTAGATTTTACACCCTCATGTAAAGGAGAGAATAAAATATCGCAGTCTAAAAAGTATTACATAAGTATGCCATCTTGTATTAAGCAAGAGATATATTTTTCACAAAACAAAGAAACATCTCCTACTTTCAATCAAGAAAGTATCTTATTGAGACTCCTCCAAGATTGTTTGATATCCCTCCCTCCAAGAACACGAAAGAAATTTTACTACAAGAATTCATTCTATGCCTAATCATAGAGTTCATGGTCATGCTACTTATGAATGTAAGGCTTTAAGTGATAAAATTCAACATCTTAAGGAGTGTGGTGCTCTCCCTTGTGTTGACACACCTAATTCCTCTAATTGATACTAATTTTTTCATGAGCATATTTCTTGTCAATCATTTCGGCTCATCCTTGTCCTACACTAAGTGGGGGCAAGGAGTTAAGTAGCCTTGTCCTTGTATGTCACTTGCCATTGTCTCTTTTGGCTAGTTGACTTCCTTCCATGTATATGTATGAGCAAGCTTGGGATTTTGATGACATGCCTTAAGTTGGCCTACATGTGACATGCTAAGTTATACATTTTGGGGGCAACCCCTTCCCTTCTCATGACATAGCTTATTGGAAACATATGACTTGGCATAGGGATTTTTGAGTAAGCTCTCATGTCTTCTTATACTTTAAAGAAATTTATCACAATAATGATATTAGCAACCGCTTTAAAGTGGGGGCATAAATTGACACTCATGTTTCATTGTGCGATTTTCTTTCTTCTTGCGACACATTCTTCCTTGGTGGTGTCATTGGGTTTGATTTCCTCTAAGAGTGTGATATTTCTTTGACTTGTCCTCTCTCAGAAATATTAAGTACAATGTTCCCTAAGATGAGGCCTTGCATTTTTCCTCTCTTGGAGACGTTAAGTGATGAGGTAAAAATAACCTCATCATAATAATATCAAAAAGACCTGGTTCATATATGCAAATCTCTATCCTCTGCCAATTAATTACATTTTAGAAGAAATAATTGCTTAATTTTAGTAAGAACTTGTATAAAATTTATTTATTTTGATTTCTTAAAGTAATTTTCCAATATAGATGTAATGGGATGTTTTAAGTATTTTGTGGATAATAATCGGTCAATCAAGTTATAGATTAAAGTATCCAGCTAGTATGTACTCTAGAACAGTTAGAGATATATGCTGGAAGTATGTTTCGGAACTTCAAGCTGATGGACTGAAAATGCTATTGCTTTTAAAAGATGTTAATTCTATTATCTTTTGAATAAAATACTTTATGGCTCTACTTGAGCCTCTTAAATGTTGTGTAATAGGATTAAATATAGACAAGTTATACATAGATTTGTTTTAGATATTTTTTAGTGGTTATCTATACTAGCTGAAATATAGCATATAGTTATAGTTTTTCTATAAAAGATACAGTTGCTAGAAGTAAGATATACAGTGAAAGAAATTTTATGCTGAAAAAATGTTTTCCAAGGTTTATAAATAAAGAGATTGTTATATGAAATTCTAAGTTATGAGTTATGGGTGATAACTATGGTTAATAAAGGTGTTTCTGAAATAACTATGGATGTGAGCTGAGAATGAATGTGTTGTCCCAAGAGCTGGCCACTTGACGGGAGTAGATAAGCATTTTCTTTTGTCATACTGATATTTTGTAGAGAGTTATTTGAATTCACTATTATGAAATCTTAATTTTGAAGTATCTGTTATCTTTTTAACTTCCGTAGTTTCTATTACTCGCTGTTGGAATTTTGATTGTTAAGAAAGTGTTTTATGGATTGTTATAAGATTTTTTATTCTTATAATCAATTTCTTAGTTTAAATTGATTCTATGTTTGTTAAACTTAGTTATTATGCTTTCTGAATTAGTATACCCATGTTTACAATTCAAGCATTTTCTATTTTCTTAGGAATAGATTACTTTTCAATTTGATAGTTAAATAATTTGAAGTTAGAATTAATTTAAAGTCATTCTTAAAATGTTAAGGAACCTAAGGGATATACTCTAGAACTCTTCTATTGCAAATTTCCTTGAACACTACATGGTCAAAAATTTGAATATTTTATTCTAAAGTAATGGGACCTAACGATAGCCTATCACTTTTTGGTGCCATTGTTAGGGACCCAAATGCTTCTTTTGCTTAAGTGTTAATAAAAGATGCCTAGAATTCCTCTTTTAGGACAAAAATATTATCTGTGGCTTCCTTTTCTGCATGATCAGGAAAAGAGGCCCTCACATACGTTTTATACAAAAGACCCCCCTAAAATACATTCTAGTTATACAAAGGGAGGCTTAAGGCTCAAAAGATTATTCTACTGATGAATTACTTGAGCCTAACCCACCAGAGGCTTTCCACTATCTTCTAGAAGATCATCCTATGGTACAACCTTTTGTCGAGGAGCATATTCCTCTAAACATCATGGGAGATCAGAGGGTAGAAGCCAACTGTAATGGTGGAAACCGTCATGATAATAATGATCCTCCACCACCAAGGACATTTACTTATCCTATTGATCTCAATGTAAATGATGATACAAAAATGAAAAATATTTCTCTAGCTTTCCTTCCAACATTTCGTGGTTTATCTTCGAAAGACCCAAACCAATTTATTTTTGAATTTAAGGTCCTTTGTCAAACCTATGACTATAAAAATGAAAACCAAAAACTGAAGTTGTTTCCTTCTACTTTGAAGGATTCAACCATGTGCCAGTTTATGGGACTACCGTCTGGAAGTATTACAACTTGGGACGAAATGGAGATTATGTTTTTGAATAAATATCAAAGTTATTGTAGGGTGAGTGATCATAAGGAAGAGCTATTTAAATTTCAGCAGAATGAGGATGAGAGTCTAGAAGACTATTTGGATAGGTTTCTTTTCTTATCCAAACATTGTGGGGAAACAACAATTAGTGTTGAGATTCTCACAACTATATTTCTTAAAGGACTTGATGATGATGCAAGAAGAAGTCTTGATTTAATGGGAAAAGGAGATGTGTCTCAATTAAACTTTGAAGAAATATGTGATTTGTGTCACAATTTTTCACGCACTCATGGAGGAATCAGAAAAACAAATCTTTTCAAAGGGAATAATGAGATAGGTAAACTTTGAGAAGAAATAGAAAATTTGAAGACAAACATACTGGTACAATTGAATACTACATTGGATGGTATACAAGCAAAGACACGTAACCCTGAGACTTTGTCAATCTATTGTCCTATGTGTCAAAATAAACATCTTTTACAGGAGTGCCCATTAGATAAGGTTAATGTTTATCAAATTTGTGAGAAAAGCCACCCTACCAATCAATGTGAGCTTCTTACTGATCTTAAGAATACTAAGAAAAAAACTGCTTAGGTTGAAGAAGAAATAAATGTGCTAAATCAACGCTAGGGAGGTAATTTTTCTTATGCCCAAAATTCTAATTCTGCATGGAGACCCCTAGAATAATTGGGCTGGTAATCAATGGCCTCTCCCTTGGAATCAGCCCTATCCTCCACAACCTACTTGGGGAACTCCTTATTGGGGATCTCCTGAATGGGCAAGTCAATCATGGGGCATACAATAATGGCCAAACCAATCACAATGACAATGGCACCCACAACATATTGCTCCCCAATGGAATCAAGGACATAATCAATTTTATACTGGTCCTAGGAGGAATTAGCAACATAACTTGTTGCCACCACCTCAGAATTCTCCTCCGACTGAGCAAGTGAATCAACCTCAACTTCCAGTGCAACCACTCCCTAATCCAAAGAATAGTAGACAAAATACTTAGTGAATCAACCCCAACTTCCAATGCAACCACTCCCTAATGCAATTCATTGTGGAAATGTTTAATTATGTTTCAGAAGGAAACTTCAATCACCCACTATTGAGGAAGTAGTGGATGAACTTTCTTCTCAAAATTTTGAGAAAGATACTATACCACCTACGGATATTACTAAGTCTTCAGCAGCAAGATTTGTTGGTTTTCCTTAGGAGGAGGAAGGTCAGTCTTTGACTGAGTATAGTAAAGATATTCTTCCAAAGGAGAAAAGAGATATCCTTTCAAAAGAGAAAACTCAAGCACCATTTCCAGAGCGCCTAAAATCAACAATCTCAAAAGATACTCTGGAAATGTCATTAGCTTCTGAAACTGCATTAATTCAAGAGATTAAACAATTGTAGATAGAGGATCCTTTGCTATAGGCAATAAAGGAAATTCTTGAGTTAAATTAGTTGATTAAACAACTATGTATTAGAACCCCGGGAAGGAAACCAAAGAAAATAAACACTGTCCATATTGATGGTTATCTAGCTGAATTTTTGTCTGGGAATACGGTTGCTCCAAAATATGATGATCTAGGGAGTCCATTGATTACTATTACAATTAGCAAGGTAGCAATACCTAATGCATTGGTGGATTTGGGAGTAGCTATTAATGTAATGACAATGGATGTAATGGAGAAATTAAGTCTTACAAATTTAAGTCCTACAACTATAGTCTTGTAGATGGAAAATTAGTCTATAGCCATTCCAAAAGGTGTTATAAAAAATGTTCTTGTTAAAGTTGATGGATGGGAATATCTAGTTGAATTTCAAATAGTTCAATCACTTACACCTAAAGATAGTTATCTAGTAATTTTGGGAATACCATGGTTGGCTACTGCCGCTACTAAAATTGATTGTCAAGAAGGAGGTATGACCATTTCACATGGTCCAGATAGTAAATGTTCATTTTTTATATCCTCCTACTAAATCAACTGAATATAATAAAGTTTGGGTTGATAAACCAGAAGAATTTAGTGGGCAGGACAGTCTGGCCTCTTTGGCCATGGTAGTGATTAAACAACATGGATAAGACTTAGAGGATGAGTTCGAATGAGGTGGCACATTTGGCTATAAGTTCTAGTGAAGAAGTAATAGAGGACATGTACTAGAAATTTGGGGACAACCGATTGATATAAGTGGAATGGAACAAAATTATGTTACCATGGGGATGCCTTGTTCCTTGGCTAATATGATTCCCATAACGAGTTATTTCTTTGATGATATTATAAAATTTCACCGACTTATACCTCATAGTTGTCCTCTCAACAATTTTCTATGACCAATACATACTGTTACTTTGGCTTATCCAGGAACAAAAACAATTATGTTGTTACTAGGAAAAACTGTGAATATTAATAGTTGGTTGACATAAGTACAAGAGGATAAATTATTTAATGTGCTAGTAAAAAGGTCTAAAGCTTTTTCTTGGGATTATACAAACATGAGGGGTATTCACCCAAGTGTTTGTACTCATCACATTTATACTGATCCTAATATAAGACCTATTTGTCAACCATAGAGGTGACTCAACCCTCCATTAAAGGATCTTGTTAAAGAAGAGATTGAGAAACTCCTCCATGTAGGATTTATTTATCCTATCTCAAATAGTAAGTGGGTGTCACCTATGGTAGTAGTACCAAAGAAAAATGACAAGTGGAGAATTTGTGTGGATTATAGAGAACTTAATAAAGCCACCTTTAGAGATTATTTTCCTTTACCATTTGTTGACCAGGTTTTGGACAATTTAGCTAGAAGGAAATCTTTTTCTTTTCTAGATGGATTTAGTGGTTACAACCAAATTTAGGTAGCACCAGAAGACCAAGACAAGACTACGTTTACTTGTCCTTGGGGTATGTATTCATAATGAGTTCTTCCTTTTGGACTTTGTAATGCTCCAACTACTTTTCAAAGGGTCATTTTGGCTATATTTGCAGCACTTGTTAACAATTGTGTAGAGGTGTACATGGATGATTTCATAGTATATGGGTCAAACTATGATGAAGCCCTTTAGAACCTGGATAGGGTTTTGCAGGTTTGTGAGGAAAATCAATTGTCCCTTAGCCATGAAAAGTGCTTAAAAATAGTAGAACAAGGAATAGTCTTAGGCCATCACATTTCCTTAGAAGGAATAAAATTTGATCCTAAAAAAATTGAAGTCATACAACAATTAACTGTACCTCAAACACAAATTGATGTTCAAAGTTTCCTTGGACATGCCAGATATTATAGAAGGTTCATAGAAAGCTTCAGTAAGATAGTGTCCCCTATTTTTTCTCTACTCCAAAAAGATGTGGAGTTTAGTTGGACATCTGAGTGTCAACAATCATTTAAAACGATAAAAGAAAGGCTTGTCTCTGCTCCTGTACTACGTGGACCAAATTGGAGTCTTCCATTTCACATTTATGCTAATGCTTTAGATGATGTAATTGGTGCAGTATTAGGGAAAGAAGATGAGGATGGGGGTAAATATGCCATATATTTTATTAGTAAAAACTTAACGTCTACTGAGAGAAATTACACGACAACAGAAAAAGAGTTCTTAGCAGTGGTTTATCCCATTAAAAAGTTCTGTCATTATATTATAGGATATAAAGTTACAGTTTACACATATCACTTAGTTGTAAAATATTTAATGAATAAACCTGTAGTTAATGGTCGAATAATGAGATGGTTGCTAATTCTTCAAGAGTTCAATGTGACAATACTTGACAAACCAGGAAAATTTAATGAGGTGGTAGATTTTCTATCTTGAATTAAATAGGAAGAGGGTGATAGAGAACCTGTACAAGATGAGTTCTCTAATGAAAATTAGTTTTCTATCTCTATAAAGGTTCCTTGGTTTTTTGATATTTCCAAGTATTTTGCTACTTCTAAAGTACTTCCTGAATTTACATTTAAACAAAGAAAGTGACTTATTCGAGAATGTGCACCATTTAAATGGATTAATGAGATTTTATTTTTTTCTGGACCTAATATAGTTTTAAGAAGATGTGTCAGGGCTGATGAAACTTATAGTATTTTGAGGGCTTGTTACGATGATCCTTCAGGGGGTCATTATTTTGCAAAAATAACTTCCCATAAAATACTAGGTACTAGATATTATTGGCCTTCAATGCATAGAGATGTTAAAAATTATGTTCGTCATTGTGATGAATGTTAAAGAGTAGGAAGACCAATTGCTTCGACAGAGATGTCGTTGCAACCCTAGCTAACTTTGGAACCATTTGAAAAATGGGGGTTAGATTTTATCGGTCCCATAGATCCTTCCTCACAAGGGAAAGAATATATATTAGTCTGTACTGATTATCTAACAAAATGGGCTAAAGTTCAAGCTTTACGAGTTGCTAGAGAAGAGAAAGTTGTTGATTTTCTCTATAAAAAAAAATTTCTTTGATTTGGAGCCCCTCAAACTATTGTTATAGATCAGGGACCCCAATTTATGTCTAAAGTCCTCCTAGCATTTATAGACCATTTTCAGGTGAGCCATAAGAAGTCATCCCCATATCACCCTCAAGCAAATGGTTAGGTAGAGGTGACTAATAGGGATTTAGAAAACATACTGACAAAAACTGTCTTGTCAAGAAGAAAAGATTGGGCCAAGAAGTTGCCTAAAGCTATTTGGGCATATAATACAACATGGAAATCTACAACTAGATTCAATCCCTACAATATTTTTTTTGGAAAGAAACCTCTTCTTCCCATTGAATTTGAACTTCAGACCCTACAAATAGCTATGGAATTGGGTCTAGATTTGAAATGAGCTCAAATAGAATGAGTTTTATAGTTAAATGAGTTGGATGAGCTTCGTCTAGATGTTCATCAAATGGAATTAGTTCAATATCAATGAAAATTTTGGCATGACAAATATATTATGGAAAGAGAATTTCATAATGGTGATTGGGCCTTGCTATTCGATTCAAGATATAAAGATCATAAAGGAAAACTTAGAACTCATTGGTTGGGGCCATATGAAATTTTTGAGGCTTTCTCAAATGTCACAGTTCAGTTAAAACCTATCGATGGTGATTCACAAACTCTCTTAGTAAATGGTCATCACCTACGTATTTATCATAAACTAGTTAATAAAGAAGAATTTACAAAGTTGGTAGAAATGCAAGGAGAAATCCAATGTATTGACTGTGCTAAGGTAGAGTCTATTTTGATTTAAATGATTATATGTTATCTAAAAAATAAAAAATAAAAAATAAAATGTACTTAGTTCATTTTCTTAGTATCTTTCATAAATTTTCAGATTTAACATGCATTTTCATTTGGAAAGACTTTTCATAAAGGAATAACAACTTCCAGAGCACCATTCCATGCTACTCCAGAACTTAATCATTCGGCTAGCCAGTGCTCTGGAACTTGATGATCTAAACGCTTGATGCTCTAGAAGTTTTATCTGGTCGCTTCTCTGGCTGCATCCTTCAATAATGCTATAAAACTTTCATTTGTTGTTGCTTCGGCTACATCCTTCAACGATGCTCTAGAACTTTCATTTTTTGTTACTCCAACTGCATCCTTCAATGATGCTCCAAAACTTTCATTTGTTGTTTCTCCAGCTGCGTGCTTCAATGATGCTTCAGAACTTTCATTTGTTGTTGCTCTGGCTGCATCCTTCAATGATGCTCTAGAACTTTCATCTGGTCACCGTTTCGGCTGCATCCTTTGACGATGCTTCAGAACTTTCATCTGGTCGCTACTTCAGCTGCATCCTTTGACAATGCTCCGAAACTTCTTGCTGCTTTGGATGCATCCTTCGACGATGCTCTAGAACTTTTATTTGATCATTGTTTCGGTTGCATCTTTTAGCTATGCTCTGGAACTTATCCACTTTTCTAGTTCCTAATGCATGTCTTATGCGTGCTCTGAAACTTATTCATTTTCATTCCACCAACTCCTTTCTAGACAAATTTTCAAATCTTTTTCGACACTTTGGTTATCGTACATTGGTACATGTGCCTTCTTCTGTCATTGTAAATAAAAGCTGCCGTAATAGCCTGTCTTTATTAATAACTTCATCATCCTTGTTGATACTCCATCTCCTACATTGACTGATGTACCTGATGATACTTGTGTTATGACAGTTTCTGTGCATTGTGATTCAATGCAACAGTATATACCTTATCTACCAACAACAGCTTCATGGGATGACTACTTGTCAGACATTGGTAGTTTGTTTTTGGAATCCTACATTCCAAATTTGGGAGACACATTTGATTACTTACATATTCTCTTTGATGAAGGTGATTCTTCTTTAGTTGTTGCAAGGGAACACTCCTACCCTACTCTACATGATCAATCTTTCAAGGTTGATGTGATTGTGGATGCATCTATACAACAGTTGGAGGGGGCCACTTTCTCTTTTGAGGAGACATTGTCTTTGGAGTATGTTCTACCTACATCCTTGCTAGATCTTGAGTTTTCTTTTTCAGTGGATCAAAGTGTTGTTGCAAAGGGGTTCTCATAGATTCTAGGCAATGACTACACTATTGCAGCTTCACATGGTTTGGGGAAGGCATCTTTCAACATCAACACAGGGAACTTTGAGTAGATTTTAGAGACTTTTTATAGTTTGAGGGTTCTTCCTTCTTCACTTGTGGATTGGGGAGACTTCATTCATGAACCTTTAGTATTGTTTCTTCCTAAGGGGAGGAACATTGTTCCATAGTTTTGGAGCAGCTTCTTCATTCCTTCTTGAGCATCTTCCATGGGTGATCATTGTACATTGAGGGGGGATACCTTGTCTCTCTTCTTCTCTTGTATGGGGGGGAATTTTTCCTCACATGGGGTTTTATCCTTCTCATGCCATATTCATAGGCTTTTTTATTTCATCTCTCTTTTGGGGGGTAGTTTTTTCCCATTGGGTTTTTCTGTCTTTACTCCACTTGTGAGAGATTTCATTGCATTTGTACATGGGTACCTAATAAGGCCTAGTAGCTGGGACCCATCTTGCATTGATTGCATTTGTGTAAATTCTCCCTAAGTTGCACTTAAGGGGGGGTGTTGGTGTAATTAAATGTCTTGTACCTTTTCATAGGTCATAATTACACCTTAGTTAAGTTTACTTAGGGACCACATAGGAGGTTGTTGGAGATTTTCCACTTTTGGTGGACTTGACATGTCATTACCTCATCACTTCCACCTTTTGTGGACACATCATGTGATTATCTTTCCACCTTTTGTGGGTGATCCACCTTTTGTGGTGATTATCACATTATCCCTTTCCACTTTAGGTGGAGTGATAACTTTTCATAGTTGTCTCATGTCATAATATTATGACACTTATCATAATCTTATACCCTTCTATGTTCTCACCTTAGCTATATAACCAAGGGGTCTCTCTCATTGTAAACAATCATCTCATATCATTGACATTGAATATAGTTTATTCTTGTCATATTATATCTCTCTTTTGTGCTTTCTATTAGGCCTCTAGATCTTGGGTGCCTACCTTCATAGCCAATTCTTATAGTAAAGAGCAATTAGCTAAGTGACAAAACTGCTACAACACTTGGGCACTAGAAGATAAAATAAGAATGAGGAAAAAATTATATTTTAAATTACTAGAAAATGGGGGTAGGTGAAACCCTTATGTAATCAAATATGAGCCATTCAATGTAATTCAATCCTAGCAATTCATTTGGGCTTTGGAAAACTATAAATATGGGTCTCCCTTTCATTTGTATGTGATTGGAGGATTGGTGCAAAAGGCATTCCACAACAATAGAGAGTAGCATTGCATGATTTATGGGTGTTTCTTTTGTGTTTTCTCATTATGTGTGCATGGTTCTACCTCCCTATTAGTTTAGTTGTTAGATGTTTGAGTGGAACTGATGATGGTTTTTTTTGTTGTGGTATTTGATGAACTTTCAGCCCATACTTTTAGCACTTGATGACAAACTATTGTGTAATGTTAGTCTAGGCCTCTTGATTTCAATCCCGAAACTTCGTTCAATTGCATGTTCATGATGTTCATGTGCAATCTGAAAATTTTTAGTCCTTAGAAGATTGCACTAGTTTTGTGTAACTGTAGGATCCTCTTGGCCAAGAAAAACCTAGTTTAGGTAGTTTGTCTACTGTAGCAGCCTCCATGAGCACTGTCCATTCATAGTTTCAGGTCTAGGAACTTCTTCTCTTCCCTTCCCTTTTTCATTTTTTTTTTAATAAGTAACCTATGCTAAGGTTCATTGTATATTGTAAAGCAAAATCTAATGATAAAATAGAGTTCAAGATTGTTGTTTGAACCTGCAGTAACTGAACAACAATTTTTGCATCCTAAGAACTCCATTTGCAAACTAAAATTCCCACACTTTGTAACTCATTCGTAAGTCCGCCTTGTGATTCTAGAAAATCACATGAATTAATTGAGGTATTCCAAGCACTGTCAATACCTTACATTAGAGACCTTGGGATAGTGTTCTACAATCTAATGGTGGAAGATTATCTTTCAAGAGATGTGATGCACCTATGCATTACATGTGTTGAGAAGTGCATAAAAAGCACATCAATAGAATTGGCGCTAGAGGGAGAGCTAACATGTTGGGGCTACCAAGCTAAGAGTTGGAAGTTGAAAGAGCACTTTCAATAGAAGAAATCTTAGATAAGGAGATGTCTTTTAATGTTGAAACTTAAAATTGGAAAATTTTGAAAGCAAACAAAAGCTAGGTTGAAATGGAGCAGCACATGCAAATCAACATCACTCAGCTACATGAAAATCTAAACAAGAGATTGAAGAGTCCATTGTAGAAATTTGCATTCGTAGATAACCGTAGGATCGATTGCACTCATAGACAAAATGAATTGGGGTGTCTAATGTTCTTGGATAGAATTGAAAGAGTCTTGCAAGGAGAAATTCCCTTTTGGGAAATATACTAGCCCTTGGCTCCCGAAGATCCGGAAGAGGAAATAACTAACATGGCAGCCAAGGCATTCAAAGAGCTGATCCAAGAATGTTTGGGTAGCAAAGACATACCAAGATTGGAGGAGTTGCTAATGTCTACTTGGTACAAATTTCACAACACACCTCACACTCAATTCACTTTCTCATCATGCATGAACACCATCACCCAAGTCAAGGACTTCTTGAACAAATTGGAGCAACCAACTTTCAAGGAGGATGAGTCATCCCATGAGACAAAAGAACTATCAACATCTGGAGGACAACGAAGTGAAGGTGAACCAAGAAACTTGACACAAGCTAGTGCTGGGATAGCAAACACAAAAGCTAGCAATCAAAGAGAAGAAGTTGATTCCTTTGGGACAACAAACAATCTAGATGAATACTTAGCTAGAAAGAAGTTAGAAGGCCTTTTCTCCATCAATAAAGAGTGGTATTCCACTCTACAAGAGGAGCCTAAGTTGGAAATCATGGATAAACCAACAGTAGGCACTAGAACAATGAATGCATATGTTGAAGAACTGAAAGATGAAAGGGATAACAGCCTTGCAGAAACAAAAAATGATGATGAAGGCATAAGTGAACTCAGACTAAGAAACCTCTCCTTCATAAATGACAATGATCAAGAATCTAAAAATGAAGGTTTGGAAGAGTGGGAACAACCACTCACCATGGATGTCTACCATCACATTTCCTTTTCAAGTTATGATGAGAGCCCAATAATGGAAAGATATAGCCAGTTGGTCTCCAAGCTAGCAAAGGATTGGTTTGAGTTGAGATATTAGGTGGATCTAGAGGTGTTATTACTCCAAAATTGGTGTAGGCTCCACAATTCATCACACTCTAAGTTTGAATGTGATTTATGCTAAGAGGCTATCAAACAAGTTAGAGAGAAACTAGAGCAACCACATGTTGAAGTTGTGAAAACCAATTTCACAAACCCCAAAGATCACTTGCATGCGAATAACCTATCATAGAAAGAAGACATTCAAGACAAAAAAGAAAGGGTGCTCTAAAAATTGAAAATGTATTAATCAGAGAGAATAGTAAAATAATTCAATGAGATCAATCTTTATGGAGATCAAGAAACCATAAAGTGAAACCTAAAAGGGAAAATGTAATTAATAATTAAAATAATTATTAAATACATATAATGCATAACTAAGTGAATCTTAAGAAAGGAATAAAAGGTGACTTAATTAAACTAATTAAGTGAAGTAAACCTTTTAATCTAACACCCCCCCTTAAGATTAGCTTAGGGAGTAGGTACAAACTAAATGCATGAAAGGAATCCAACTACAAGCTAGTAAGAAAAATTGGGTCCCAAAAACAAGGCCAGATAAGGTACCCAATTACAACCAAATCTCTATAAAGCAGAGTAAAGGAGAAACCCTAGTGGGAAAAACTCCTCTCCAAAAAGAGATGGAAATACAAGAGTGAAAGAAGAAGAGAGATAGAAGGAGGAATCAACATGACCCCCTAAGAACTACTTCTATCACACAAGTACAAAATACAATGGTCTCCATAGGAGAAATAGAAAGAGATTAGAAGGCCCCCCCACAATGAAGAAACTCCTGTTGCAATGGTGAATGCTTGGTGTTGAATCCAGAAAGATATCTTGAAGTGGAAAATAACATTCCTCCCCTTGGGAAGAAATGGATCCAAATGATGATGTCAAAGAAACCTTGTGAAGAGTGATGAACCAATTTGTCTCAAGATTTGTGCCATGATAGGATGTTGAAGAATCTCTCTGTTTGAACTAAAAAAAATGATGCCAAATCCAAATTGATGTGGAGAATCCTGAAATGCAACCTCTAAATGCATGGATAATGGTGGGTGTACAGTGATAACCTGACTGTCAAGGTAGAGGAGATAAATGTCCTCAAAATAATCCTCAAGATTTGTAGTCTGAGATTCAACAAACAAGAATGTATCTGCAAGATAAGAATCCCATGATGTAGCAGATAATGAATGATGAAGATGGTCATGATGTTGAACTGAATCCATAGGGGCCAATGTGGTGATACAGATGTCATCAGGAACAACAAATGATGCATGCATAATCTTATTCTAAAGAGTAGGAATTATGAGACAAGCCTCTAATCCATCAAAACATGTAAGAGTGTCTAAATACTCAAGCTCCTCTAAAGTATCATGATCAAATGGTGTATTATCTCTCCAAGCAATGGGTAAGAGACAATCTAAAGTGGGATCCTTTGGGAATGGAGAGAGATTTGGGTGTCCATAGATCTCCCAAAGACATGTCCAAAGTGGGTGGGGACAATCAATGTTTGATATATCCCACACAATGTCATCATCAACACTAGACAATATAAGTTCTACTAAGTGATCTCTAATGATATCCCAAGCTAGTTTTCCCTCTGAAGTGGCTAGTTCAGGTATGCGATCATATAGATAAGGAAAAATATTAATCCACCTATAATGTGTAAGTATTCCCTTTACCCATGACACATAATTACCCCATTCCAAAATTAAAATTGAAGGGTGAGTGGAAAAACCCATGATAACTCCTCAAATTAAAAAATATGAGAAAACTAACCTTATAGCATGTAGATCAAATGAAATAGATCCTAATGATGCAAACAGGAGGTTCCCAAGTGCCAAAACGTCCAAGTAATTAAGAAAACTGTGAAAACACAAAATGTTGAATAAAATATACTAGGGGAAGAATCTAGGAAAATAAGTCTAATCATTGTGTAGAACACTGAACTATCTTTTTGATGCCTATTTGTTTTCTGAAAATAGAGTCTGTATGCAAAAGTTATGCCCCCTAGAGTGCAGAAACCATCATCTGACTTTGACTGAGGAAAAATGCATAAAAAAGGAAAAATATAGAAACTACTCCCACACCATAAGATTGGTACCATAACTAGCTTTCCGATGATATCTCGTTTTTGAAAAACTGACACAGTATACTCAAAATATGACCATTTTACTAAATATGCTCATTTAGGCTTTAAATCAAACCTTGTATTAATTTGAAGATTAAAAAATTAATAAATATTTAGCTGTACCTTCATTGCACGAAAATTGAGGTAGTATAGAAATAAAAAAAGGGGCATGCAAATCGAAGTAGCACAAAAATCAAAAGGAATGAAAATTGATGCAAAATGGCACGAAAATCAAGACAACTCAAAATTGATGCAAACACCAAAAAATGGAACAAACATCGATGCGTCCATATGCATTTGTACAATTGTACAGATTTTTTTGGGCCTTTTGAGTGCACCCATGATGTTCGTTTTGCACCCGTATGCACTATTTGAGAGATAAAGGTCATAATTTCTTAAATATGATAGAAAACCCCTTTGATCTAGCAAAAAATACTAGGAATGAAACCTTTGCATAGAAAAAATCTTTGTAAGCTGAAATATTAAAAAAATGAACAAGTAGTCGCTGATCCAGAGCTCTGATACCATGTTGAAGATGTGAAAAACAACTTCATAGACCCTGAAGATCACTTGCATGCAAATAACCTATCATAGAAAGAAGACATTCGAGACAAAAAAGCAAGGGTGCTTTGAAAGATGAAAATGCATTAATCAGAGTGACTAGTAATATAATACAATGAGATCAATCCTTATGAAGGAGATCAAGAAACCCTAAAGTGAAACCTAAAAGGGAAAATGTATTTAATAATTAAAATAATTATTAAATACATACAGTGCATAACTAAGTGAATCATAAGAAAGCAATAAAAGGTGACTTAATTAAACTAATTATGTGAAATAAACCTTTTACTCTAACACCAAGTGGCCTACATCCTCTACCTACTGCCCAGATCAAAGAAGAGGACCAAAATCCCAAATTGATTAATGACCTAGCTAAAGGCAGCCCTCATGATGGTATTTAGATAGTCAAGGAAGAGGATCAATACAACCCTGAACCTCCAAATGTTGGGGTAGAACACATGGAAACGTTGTCCACCAGTCATCAAGAATTTTTCCCTTTTGAAGAGAATTTTTGAACCATGAATGATAGGCTTTATGGCGAATCCTTGGAGGGAAATTGTGTAGTAGATTTTGGTCCCCTTGATGAGGTGTCATCAATTGATGACTTCTTTCCATTAGGAGCTATATTGCGGAGGTATGCCAATGCTGAAGACGAGTACATTTCAGAAGACGATAGCGATGAAGACATACTCCTTGAGCCTCTAAATGTCAATGCACTAGAGTTTCCAAATTGGGAAAGGGGCTCCTTCTCCATTTATAGTGACAGTGAATGAGAGGAAACAAGTGAATGTCACGAGGGGATACATGAACAAAAAAAAGAAGAAAAAGGCAGAGGTGCTGAGGTGGCTTCTAATAGAGATGAGGCACCCAATCAACTACAAAATGAAACTTGGAGTCCTTCCACCATGGTCGTTGTTGATCCTCCATATTTGGATGGCTGTAGTGGGACATATTCATGTGTGTCATGTTCCCATGGCATTGAATTCCATGCAAATAAGGTTGATACTTGGGAAGGGAGACAAGACAACGCGATGCCTTTTGAAGATGACAATCAAACAAATCCTAAGTTTGTAGATGGTTGTGAAGTATTCCTCCTTGAAGAACTACCAACGGGGGCTACAGATCCCACAAAATACTTGGAAGAGCTATTTTCTACCCCATCCTCCCAGCCTTATGCAAGCCCAAGATTAGAAATGTTATACAATCTAGTGCCTCCACCCAACATTGTTGATGCAACAGCTAATGTTGTAGTGCTTGTTGTCCCTTTTCAAACACTTCCACCTCCATACAATGACATCCAAGTTCTATCTTTCCTTGCCCCTATTAATTTTCATAGTTGTACTTATTATTTTGATTATGAGGGTGAAGGGAGACAAACGTGTTTATGGATCAACCATGGGTTTAGCGAGCCTCCTCAATTGCTGATTTTCCTTGCCATGTGATTGAATTTGAATTCTTCAATAATAAACTTCCTTTTTTTGAATATAAGGATAAATTTGCATGGTTAAGAACTACAATGATTTCCTGTTTGCTTGTTCATGCACTACAAGTTCCAATGGGTGCAAATATCAGCTCACCCTACCTGAACATAGTGCTTTGTAAATATCTTTTTCTATAGCTCATTTTTTAGTAGATTAGGTGTCATGTATTTAATCTCACTTTCTTGCTTTCATTTGGGTTGTTTGCTTTAGGTTATTTTCCCTTTTGTTTGCTTCCACTTTCTTGCTTTGGTTAGTTTAGGTTGTTTTCTTTTCATTTGCTCCCATTTTTCTACTACTTTGCTATTGCTTGGCTCGGGGTCCCTCTGCTTTTAGTTGGGAACATTTGTGCACACAACAACCATTTTAAGTACCTGGGGCTGTTTTATGTATTTCTTCATCAAACTCTAATCAAGTTTTTAAAGTGGATGGTAAGGATCTTCTATTAGTGTCAAGTAATTCAGGGGTTTGATTCAAAAAGGATAATTCATTGGTTAGTCTAATTTTGAAGTATTCTTAAATCTTATATCTCTTACACATTTTAAGAATCTGGCGATCATTGTAGGCCCTTTGCAAAGTCTAGTTAAGTGAAAAGTCTAAAATTCTTCTTCAGAACCATTGTGATTCTTAGCCTTGAGCATGAGCTTCACTACTTGCAGGTTGAAATAAAGAATTAAAAAAGAGAAAATCAAAAGAAAAGAAACAAAAGAAAGAAGGAAAAATATTGAAAATCAAATGAAAAAAAAACAACTTTTCAGGGGGATCTGAGCAACTCTACCGGGGCTATGGGCACCTGGATGGCAGTAGAGAAATGTATAGAAGAATCAAAGTGACAACCTCATCGGGACTATGGATTCCTGACTAGTAGTGAGACAATGTCCTAGATGCTTTTGGAGTTAGAATAAACTATGTAGCATAACTGGATCGAGCTTGGGTTCCTACAATGACTGGAGCATGGGAATTAATGCAATTGCAAACACTTCAATTTTTAGCATACTAAAGGTTGGGCTGATTAGTGGTTTTGATCCTTTGGTTAGGCATTTGGTTTATTTTATCTAGTGTGAGGATCATAACCAAAGATTCTAGGTTTGTGATTCCAATTTTTCATCTAAATTCTTTGGAGCATTTCCCCAATGAGTCACCATTTGTTGTGCATGTTTTACACACATTCCCCACCATGGGTAGGGACCCCCTCTTTTGCTTCAGTCAGGTTGTTTTGACCTTGTCTCATTTTGTGTGCCTCTTTTTCCATGCCCAAGTTGGCCCTAAGCCTGAGAATGATCAATTTCATATTGGCCAAGATCACCCAACCAAGTTTCGCTAAGTCATTTGCTCTTGGTGGGTTGGTTCCTTGAGTCTTCCCTTCATTTTTTTTCCTAGCATCCATTGACACTTGCGGACTTGCATGCATGGGTTTCCCTTGTTTGTTTGTTGTTTCACTCTACTTTTTTCTTATGGCCAAGTCTCGATGTCCACCCAAGGTGCAGACCCCACACTCATGTTTGTCATTGCATCTTTCATGCTCCACAGACCCGCTCTTTTAGGTCACCCTAGGTGGGGCTCCATTCCCATTTCACTATTTTATAGCACCCAACCTTTAACATCTGCCAACATGGTGAGCTTCATAGTTGGTCCTTCCATCTTCATCATTGCAATGACACTACCTGATCCTGTTGCATCAAAATTCCTAAGTCTCAAATGTTTATGGGTCTTAATGCACGGTTTTCCTTGCTTGGTCTTTGTTATCTATTGAATAAGCTCTTTTAAGTCCATGTTCGCTGATGGGTCCTTCCTTGTGGGTTGCTATTCCTGGGAACCCATCACCCTGATGCTATTAATGAGGGAAAACCTACTTCCCCACCCTACGGGTCCTCGAACCACCAACATCATTTCCCTATCATGGGCCTCCGATAGGGCCATGTTGTTTGTCTGGCGACATTCATTAAGTAGCCCCCTGCATGCACTTACTCGATGGTTGCGATCATTATGAAGTTTGACCTCATGTTTGTTGGTCAAAATAATTTTCACCCATGGACCTCTGTATGGTGGGTTTCAATTGCTCTGGCGTAGGTGGGGAATATCTTGTAGGTTTCCATCCATTGTCGGCCATTGCACTAAGGGAAATTGTTTCATGACATCCTACTCCCTTTGACCTGAAAACAATCCTTCGTGTGGGGCCTGACAGGTATAATACCATTGCAATTACTTTATGCCAATTGTGCCACTCGACCTATTCTAGCCTGAATTCCTTTTACACTCAAAGAATCACGCTTATCATAAATGATTTAAGGGAGATGAAGGTAACATTTTTTGGATCATTTGAAAGAAAGTCGCAGGTACGGTGCAACTGCTTGCAAGTTGAAATTAGTGTTGTACAAATGTTCCTCTGTAGGCTTCTACTACCTCAAGGTCATTTCAAACAACATTCATACCATTGCTTTCCACACATTCCATCCATTGGACAAATTTTCCACAAATCTTTCCTTTGAGGAGGCTCCCACACGTTATTACCAAGCTTTTGATATCAATAATCTAAATAGAAGTTGTCCTCTCCATTGTGGGATCCATCATCTCTGTGATGGCCCAAAATGATGTCCTCACTGCTCCACTCTTGAAGCTTTCCCGACATGAAGGGGGCATTTGGATTTGAGTTTCCTATTGAATATCATTTGTTGTTCAAATAAGGGATTGAGAAACATTACCATTTTTAGGCATGGAGGCTATTCTCATCGAGCTATCTCAATGCAATCCTAATGAGTAAAGAAAAACTGCACATTGAATGAATGGTGAATGACACTTCATGGCCCACATAGTAGTAAAATCATATCTAAAGGGGTGCGATGAAAAAAGATTTTATTGGTGGTAACTTAGAGCAATGTATACTTCCTACATGTTTGAAAGCCAAAATATTTGAAAGGAGTGATGAGTAATGCAATTTAATGAGTAATAGTGACAATTAAGGTAGTACCACTTGTCGATGAATGATGACCACATTCTGCTGAACCAAAGATCATATGGAGGAAGCTTGTGAGTGTGATAGTTGGCATATAAACTCACCTGATAAGATTTGTGTTTATTGAAATCAAGGGGTTAGGGAATTGCTAACAAGGAAACCACTAAGCTTGAACAATTGTGGGCTATATAAAGAAATGGGAAAGGATGTTGTGAGAATCTCTATTATGATTCATACCTTTCAAAATTGTGAAATTTGCAACAATGTGAAGAAAAGTTCAATATGAGCCCAGAAGGGTCTAACAAACCATAAGAATGCAATGTATTAAAGCTAGGGTGGCAAATGGATTTCACCCATGCAGGTCCCGAGGAGTGGAATTCTACCTTCTCCTGGATGTCCTGGGTGGTTTCATCTCATGGTGTCCATGGTCTAGTGGCTTCCCAACCATTCTTTGCATGGAAACTAATAATCATGGCTTGAATAAGCCCATGAAGATAGTCATACCACATGAGGGGGAGGTTGAATTAGGTAAGAGCGTAGAGTATTTGTATTGCATGGGCAGTTGTCTACATTTCATCATTTTAAATGAAATCTTCCTTGTGGCCACCCACCACTAGTTCCCTGGCATCCATACTTAACTTGAAGTCCACACTCTCATTCACCTTTGGGTGACTTCATGTGGACTTCTGAATATGTGACACCATCTCCTCAAGGACTTTCACCACTGGAAGTCCGCTCGACCTCACCCACATTCTCCCAGTGGCTTTCTTCTTTGTGGGATCCATTCCTCCTCTAGTCATGTGGGGTGACACTTTCATTTCTGCCTTCTACAGAGCAACTTAAGGTGGGGTGATTCATACCTCAAAATAAATGGTTACGAGAATGTTTATGTGGTAACCTGTAGTTGAAATGGTGGCATGGGGAGAACCAGTATATGGGTTTTATTAAAGGATTTAAATGTTCAAAGTTGGCTATCATAACCACCCCATCTTTGCCCCTTGAGCCACTGCAAAGCACATGTAATTCTCCTCCCTCAAGTGGAATGGTGTCACATGACAATTCCACAAGTGATGAACATCAAAAGATTAGATTATAACCAACCATAAGAGGCATGGGTACTACTAAAATACCAAATAACTGAGCAATGGGGTGATAACAGAGGCTCTTCTCATGTTGAGGTCGTCATAAAATATTATTAGTACTTGAATGATTTGGTTAGGGTAGGTGCATTATGACCATAAGGATTGGTAGAGATTCTAATGACGTGACCATGCATGCAACTTGATTGAATAAAAAGGGAGTTCTTTTAAGGCATATTTGGTAGTAAATGAAGAAGGGGGGAATGGTCACGCATTATGAGAAGATTTGTTGTTTCTCCCACCACATTGAATGATGGGGAGTGGATGTATGAGCTTTGAATGTGTCTTAGTTGTTGTTTTCATCCAACTCCTGGTGGACTTTGCAAGTGGACTTCCTCCGTGCGAATCTGTTGCCTTCAATTCCACTTGAGTGGCCATCCTTGGGGTGCCACTTGTGGCACTTGCTCCCTCAAAACTATTGGTTCTCCACTATCTAATCAGTTTGTAGTGATAAAGAAGGGCTCCCCCACCCTAAATCAAGCTTTTGATCCAATAAAGGAAATAGGGTGGTAGGTGGAGCAAATTATTTATGGCTGGATATGGATATCAGTCTATGGAATGGAGCATGATAATGTGTGAAGATTCAAACAATCATGTAGAAAGAGGATTCAAGTTTTAGAGGACTCCCTTTGCATTAGCATTCATAGGATTATTATAAGGTTGATCCGAGGCATTTAAAATGATCATTTATACATGGAAAGAGTAGTATTATGGAGGGAAGTGCTTGGATTTGATACCACCACATGCCTCTCATAAGGTTGTGAAAGGGTAATCATAGGGAATAGTTAAATGTGATTTGGCATCAAAAAGGGGGGAAGGTTTGGTAGTGATGTCATTCTATAATCAACTTCATGTATTTTGCTAAGATCTTGATTTGAGCATTTAAATTATTTAATGATGGACTGATTAAAATATTGTTAATATTGCATCCAGGTATTCTTGTGGGAAAAGAAACTTTTATAAAACATCTAGGGACACTTGTCAAAGAAATGCATATGTTTGGGAGTTTTAGTCTAAGATCACTAAAGTGGCTAACAAGAAAATTTTCATCATGAGGACCCTGTCAAACTTGCCAGGGACAGAGGATTCTATGTCATGAAGGTTCACATAGAAGGAATGCAAATGGAGGACTGAGGGTGATAATGTAAAGGGTATTCCTACTCATAGGTATATGCTAGTGTAAGGTCAAATTCTGTAAGAATGTGGACTCAAACAACTTGTGTCTAGGAGGCTTGAGCTAGGAAGGAAAAAGGATTGTTCACTAAAATAAAAAACAGATTGGGGTTGTTCCACCTTCTCCTCAACCAATCATGATCCATTCAAAGGCTGTCCCATCAAAGCAAGAGATAGCTAAGCCAACTTGCAATGATGCAAAGCTATAAATGAGGTTCATTTAATCCAATGAAAGTGTTGTGAGTAAATTGAACCAAAGGAAACCTTCAAGTAGTTTCAGGTATAGTAAAGAGCAATCAACTAAGTGACAAACTACTATAGCACTTGGGCACTAGAAGACAAAATAAGAATAAGGAAAAATTTGTATTTTAAATTGCTAGAAAATGGGGGTAGGTGAAACCCTAATGTAATCAAGTATGAGCCATTCAATGTAATTCAATCATATCCATTCATTTGGGCTTTGGAAAACTACAAATATCCCCCCCCCCCATTTGTAAGTGGTTGGAGAATTGGTTCAAAAGGAATTTTTTAGCAATAGAGGGCAACATTGCATGCTTTATGGGTGTTTATTTTGAGTTTTCTCATTATGTGTGCATGGTTCTACTTCCCTATTAGTTTAGTTGTTGTTTTAGTGGAAGTGATGATGGTGTTTTCTATTATGGTATCTGATGAACTTTCAAGCCATACTTTTAGCACTTGTTGATGACGAACTGCTATGTAAAGTTAGCCTGGGCAGGTCTTGATTTCAATATTGCAACTTAGTTCAATTACATGTTCATGATTTGCATGTGCAGTATGAAAACCTATAGTCCTTAGAAGATTGCACTAGTTTTGTGTAATTGAAGGATCCTCTTAGCCAAGCAAAACCTAGTTTAGGGAGTTTGTCTACTATAGTAGCCTCCATGATCACTGCTCATTCATAGATTCAGGTCTAGGAACTTCTTCTCTTCCCTACCCTTTTTCCTTTTTTAGTAAGTAACCTATGCCAAGGTTAATTGCACATTGTAAAGCCAAATCTAATGATAAAATGGATTTCAAGACTACTATTTGAACATGTAGCAACAAAACAACAATTTCTAGATCCTAAGAACTCCATTTGTAGACCAAACTTCCCACACTTTGTAACTCATTCGTAAGTCTGCCTTGTGATTCTAGCAAATCACATGAATCAATTGAGGTATTCCAAGCACTATCAAGACTTGACATTAGAGACCTTGGGATAGTGTTCTACAATCTAATTTTGGAAGATTTTCTTTTGAGAGAGGTGATGCACCTATACATTACCTATGTTGAGAAGTGCATAAAAAGCACATCAATAGGATCTTGCTCCTAGGCATTTGCTAGAGAATCCTATGGTGCTTGCTTAGCAAAATCCTAAGCGTTCAATGTTTGAACTACTCGTATTGCCCACAATGCCTAGGCCCATTTGGTATGGTAAGGGGAAGGTTCCCCATGGGAAGTCTTCTATATCTCACCCTCCATGGCCTCCTACTATTCCTACTCCCAAGGCAGTGAATGGGAAGAGGCCCTTTGTTGAGGAGTTAGAGTCAACTCCCCTCGCTATTGTTTTGACCTCCTCTTAGTCTCTCACTTCTACTCCCATCCAAGAGTCTCTCCCTCCATCAAAAAAAACTATGATGGACACTCCAATGGTTGAGAAGGAGCCTTCTATTCCATCTCAGCTCCTAGCCTCTAGCTCTTGGAGTCGTAGGAACTACCTTGCACATGAGTGCAAGCATCAACGAAAGGCTTTGAAAACTGAGCAAACTAGTTTGTAGAGGAAGGAAGAGGATTTTACCACCCCTATTTTAGGTCCTTCTATTGACAGTGTCATCCTCTCTTGTACCCTCTACTTCAGTTCAGTTAGCCTTAGTGTTGCTTTGGATCCTACTGCGAGCATAAACACGCATGACCCTAAAACGGTGTAGGTGTTTATTGCTCCTTTAGTCGAGCCCCCTCTCTTGAAGTCCCTCTCAAACATCTCTCCATTCTCTAAGCCCATGGACATTCCAAACACCTTAGTGGTGTCCATCATGATTTTCTCCTCCTCCATGCCTTCTACCTCATCTATGGGGAACTCGTATCCTTTGATGAAGTAGAAGATGGAGGTTGGCCCTGCTAGCAATGGGGGACATAAGAGAAGTTCACCTTCAGAGGGTGGTCTAGTATTATCATGTGTCATCCTAGTGATAAAGGAGGTTCTAGCATCCCTAGAGTTCATCACTGCTTCCGAGTCACTTGGTGGGCCTAGTAGTGAATCTCAGGTGTTGCCTCCCTCACCTATTGAGGTAATGCATGACACTCCTGTGAAGCGAATGTTTAACTCTTTGGATGAGCTCCCAATCTTGTCAACAATATTCATGAATTTTCTGACCTTTTCTCCACAAGAACCAAGTGAAGAAGACCTCACAGGGCCTTCTTCCTTGGCTCTTGTTGCGAGAGGTTTGGAGGGTTGCCCCCTTGACATTATGCCCTTGCAGGCTCATTCACCTTCCCTGTATAATGAACTAGATTGGGAGTCCTATGACCTCTTGGTCGGTGAGTTTTAGGGGGTGCCTCTTCCTTATCTATAGTGTAGAGTGTGTGTGTCTATGTTTGTGTCCCCAATTCTTGTGTTATGTGTTCCTGGATGACCCTTGTCACCCTTGTAGGTGCTTGGATACAAGATTGATTATGTGTCATAAAAAATCCTCTATTTGTGGCATCATTCTTCCTCTATTATGTGTATTGAATTTTGACAATTGGGGATGATGCAAAGTGTTGGGGGCATTTAAGCTTCCCTTCCATGTTGACCCAATTTTTCATTTTTAATTTTTCTTCTCATGCATTCTTCATATGGTCTGATATAGTAGGGGGTTGATAACAGTTCATTAAATATACTATTATTATACTTATATATATTTGTGAGTAGCTTTGACCCCGAAATATTAGATCACCCCTATGTCTCTTGTTCGTGATGTTATTATTTTTCTTTACATTGTTGCTCTCCTATCTTTCATGCTTGCTTCATGATGTTGTGGTGCCTAAGTGTTGTACCTCATGTGTGAGACAACATTACCGCAGTGACATCTCACTATGTCCAGCGGGCCACAACATCACTTTTTCATTCCTTCTTTTCTCTCATTATGATGTGACATGCCTTTGCATTCAACATGCACCAACCTAAGGGGGGGCTATCATGTCAACTTTGATTTTCAGAAAATGCATTCGATGGCCAATGAATGTTTTCTCGAAAATCTTTTTAAAATTTTTCAAAAATCACATTTGGGTATGAACAGGATCATGATGGGCCAAAAAGTGGCGATATTATGGGTATGTGTAGGGTATGTGGCTGACGACTTCTTTTTTACCCAAAATTGATTAAATGAAAAGGGATTTTAAAGTAGATTCTCATCTTTCCACCAATATAAATTATGCTTGACTTTGAATTTAATAAATAATTATTATTTATTTTCTATTTGAATTATGACTAAAGTCTTGATTGATAGGATGATTGAAAAAATCTATAGCTTTCAAAAGATATCACATTTTTTTAAATTCAAACATGTATCACATTCTATGCTTTGCATACTATAGGATTAAAAAAATAAAATTTGAATTTCATGAAGTTTTGACCAAGTTGAGGTGAAATACAAGTTTTATATTTTTAAAAGTTTTAATAAAAAAATCATAATTAATTGGAAAAAATTAAAAAATAATATGCATCACATTGGGACATGAGTCCTCTACTTATATCTAAAATCTTATAAAAAATATTATCATTTTATTTTGGTTAGGGTGGTCGGTGACCACCTACTTAATTTTCCCTAAAATTTAAGTACTCTGCATTGAAATTTCAAATTTTCACCAAATAGATTTAAAAAATAAAAAATAGTAGTTTAGAAACTACATTCAATTCGGTACAAATTCTATTCTTACATATTTTTGAAATAATATAGATAACTTATTCAATTTTTTACGTCAAGTTGCCTAACTCTGATTTTTTTGAATTTTTTGCCGCTTAAGTGTCTAATTTTTCCATGATGATCCTGCACATACCCATTCTCAACAATGAACCCTAGTGGAACATGTTTTCTTCATCATGGGATCGCAAAGAAATAACTTAAAGAACTTTCCTTCTAGGAGAGAGCAACTTTTCCTATGGGAGAAGCCTCGACCTTCCCCTCGCAAGGGGGCATTTTCTTTCTTTCAAATTCCTTGATGAAGTGAAAATATTTCGAAAGGATTCCTTGATGTTGAATTGATTTGCAAAAAAATCTCTCACTTTCAAACAACACATCCCTTGAGTTAACCCCTTTTCTTTTGCAGGGTTCTCGAGGGACCCTTTGAAATCTCTTCAATTTTTTAACTGTATGCTTGTTTTCCTGTGTGGTTTCTTTTTGTTTTTTAACATGTTTTATTTATGGATTAACATGTTGCTTTAATACAAGTGCACCTATGAAGCTGATTTCTAGTTCAACTCTATGGAGTCCCCTTACACTTGGCTTCCTTCAAGAGAGACTACCTAGGGGGCACCTTCTTTGTAGGTTTGAGGGCCTATGAAGTGCTTACATCCTACAAGATTTTTTCATCATTGGTTTGTGGGCTTTCGATGTAATTTTTTCAATTTTGTAGTCCTGAGGAGCTACAGAGTCCTTTGTTCAAACCTCCTTAGGAGAGAGTACCTATGGAGTCCTTGGCCTTCCCTATGCTTTTGAGTTTGCTAGATTGCAATCTACTTCCTTGATAGTTCAAATATACATTTCTAACTATTTGATCTACTTTACCGAACACTCATTGACACTTCTGCTCGCTAAAATGGGGGAAAAATGTATAGGAGTGAATTTTCACCCCTTGTGTAAATTCCTATTTTGCATCCCTCCACCCTAGAAAATCAAACCCAACCAAGAAATTCCATATCACCCATCTGAAATGCATCCACTTGTTACCTATTTTTTGTGTTGGTGGGGGAATATTTTTTGGGGACAAGAGCATGACGCATGAATGTCTATGTGGTTTTTTTCATCCCTGATAGATTCCTACCTCTAGTGTTCGCAGGGACGTTATGTTCTCCATTGGGCATTAAGTGTAATAGCTATGTGTTGACCAGCTAGCTTAAAAAATGGCTCTTTCTCTCCCATTTTGATCTTGAAATACCTATCTTGCTCATTCAATCCATCTCTTTAGCAATCTATCTCATCTTCTTCATATTTGTTGTCATTCACTTGATCTCTTGAGCATTTTTTATATAATTCCTTTGAGCATTACAACAACTTGTTACTCCATCAACTTTATTTTTGTATGTGTTGTGCTACCATAGAAGCTACAAGTTTGGAGTCTTGCAAGACCTCCCTTCATCACCATTGTGGTCGTGTGTACTTTTCCAAGCTTATTGTATTTCATTCTCCCTTCATTGGCCTTAAGTGCCTTTGGGTGGAGGTGGTATTTTTTCACTTTCCTTTCTTGTTGTGGTTTGATAGAGTAGCATTGTATCTTTTGTAGTGTTTGATATTCTTCTTTCCTTTATCACATTTTCTACTTCGTGGCATTCCTGGCTATCTATGGAGGTGGAAACACCAAAGTGGGGGTTGGATTGAGGAAAACCCCTATACAACCCAAAAAAATTCCTCTCTTGGCTATGTGTAGGTTAATGTGTCTGCGGAGCTTGTTGGCAAGCTAGAGTTTCAGTGAGTTGGACTTCATCACCTCTATCTTCATCTACTTTCTTTACCATCTTTATAGTTATTTATTGTACTTTGTTATTCTTCTTAGTTTATTAAACCTCATTTACTAGTACATTAGTAGGATTTTGGCTTTCCACATTATATTTCACACATTTTGGCCATTTTGATGCTAGTGCACCAAAGAGACACTAGCACGCCACACTGTTGTCCTTGACCTACACTATTGTTCTTGGGTAGAGAGTTGTTTGAAGTGCAGTTCAAATTCTAAAAACTAGCTCGTCTAGTCCCATTCAATTTTTTGCATTTGTAGAGTGACAAAAGCACTTGAGAGTGCTTTTCATTCTCTATCCTTTCCTTAAACACCCATTAGCTTGAGGTAAGATAGGGCAGCCCTATACTCTTAGCTCTCCATGACTGGGAGCCTTGGTGTGTTTGTCCCTCTACCTTACAGTGACACAATCAGTGGATCTACTAAATGGAATTCATTTAAGAGTTCAAATGCAAGCACATGGACTATTTGGACAAGGGATCTTGCATGTTTTGGTCAATTTTGTATCTCAAGAGATTGGGAAACATGTGAAAATATAGAATGGGCTGAAGAGTGGAAGCAAAGATCATTGAAACCTACACAAGCACATGATCAATATGAAACAACAATTGAAGACAATGATAAGGTGTTTACATCAAACAACTATGCCCATGTTTTAGACCTTGTACAAGAAGGTAATTTAATTCAATTTATTTTACTATTTATTTTAATTTCTTACTATTTTGTAATACTAAATTATTTATTTATATACATATGAATGGATGTATGTATATTGGTCAAATTATATGGAAACACACAAGTTATTAAATCAAATTTTATTTGTAAGACATGTGTATGTTGTTTTGCACTTGAGGGGAATGAAGAGGAAACATAATATTGGTTTTCATGTTGTGTGGAGACTAATCATAAGTTAATAACACCTTGAGAAGATGATGATGGCTATCATTATCAAATAGGTACGGTTATCCCCTTAAGACATCCCCTTAAGAAAATTTTGAGAACAAGTTTTTGATTTGGTGGTGGTTGTTGGCACTTGGCTATGAAAATACCTGATAAGGAAGAATGGTATGCCTGCATTCGAAGATTATGAAACACATAAGAAGACTATACACCACTCACATTTGGTGGTAGCAAAAAATATAAAACTAGGTTTGTATCATGGAAGACCTAAAAATAAAGAGCTATGGAAAATTTCTATGGAAGAGCATGAGACAATCATAGATGTATTGCAAAAAGGAGAGGATGCAGACGAAACAATGGAATAAGTAAATACAAGTAAATATAGTTTTATTTTTATATTTTTCTTTTAAATAGATTAAATACATGTTTTGATATTGCTTGTGTTTCTTTTATATCCTTAAGCCATCATCACAAATTCATCACATACTTTGAGAGAAAAAGGAGAGTCCATGCATATTCAACCTAGACAACATGGAATACTAGGTAAAAACAGGTAATTATTAGTTAAATTATATTTAAATCCATGTTTTGATTATATATTGATATTTCTTGTACATTAATAGTTAAAATTGATTTATTATCCCTTTTTTTATCCTTAAGCCATCATCACATTGATCTCATAATTTGAAACAAAAAGGAGAGGATACAAATTCAACCTACACACATGTGTGGAATACCTTTAAATTTACATGTACTTGAGTTTTGTACATATAGATAACTTTATATAAATTAAAATACATGCTTTGATGATTTCATTGATATTGGTTGTACCATTTTGACATCAGGTGGTGTGAAGACCTACTACATTCCAGGCACAAGTTTTAGATTTTCTTGAGATGACATAGCCAAATTTTGTAAACATTATTTTGAGTTGACATATTTGTACGTGCATACTTACACAATTACACATTTTGTACAAATTTGTATACATGTACATACACAATTATACTCTATACTTTTATGTATCAAAATCAATATTCTATATATTTTGTTTGTTAAATGTGCATGTTTTCCTAATTTGAAACTTTAAATTTGATTGTATAATCACTAAATAACATGTATATTATTGTTAAATTTGGTTGCCTTGGGAAACTTCACCAAATTTTGACAACTTCTTTGGTCCCCTTAAGACATCGTATTAAGACCCCTTAAGACATCCTATTAGGACCCCTTAAGGAATCCTATTACAACATGAATTAAATAAACATTGACACTATTTAAATTGTATAAAATGTGTTTGTTATGATGAGTCATCCAAAATTCTAAGTTACTTAATTATATCAATTACAATTAAATATGAGACATGTACTTTGAAGTATTTCATCCCCTTAAGTTGTCCTAGTAGGACATATCCTTAATATTATACTTAATTATATCATTTCTTATGATGAGTCACCCTACTTTGAAACTTTAAATTTGATTGTATAATCACTAAATAACATGTATATTATTGTTAAATTTGTTTTCCTTGGGAAACTTCACCAAAGATGTCGTATTAGGACCCCTTAAGACACCCTCTTACAACATGAATTAAATAAATATTGAAACTATTTAAATTGTATAGAATGTGGTTTTTTATGATGAGCCATCCTAAATTCTAAGTTAATTATATCAATTGTGATTAAATATGAGACATGTACTTTGAAGTATTTCATCCCTTTAAGATGTCCTATTAGGACATATCCCAAATATTATACTTAATGATATAAATTTTTATGATGAGTCACCCTACTTTGAAACTTTAAATTTGATTGTATAATCACTAAATAACATGCATATTATTGTTAAATTTGGTTGCCTTGGGAAAATTCACCAAATTTTGACTTCTTTGATCCCCTTAATACATCGTATTAGGACCCCTTAAGACATCCTATTAGGACCCCTTAAGAAATATTATTAGGACCCTTTAAGACATCCTATTATGACATGAATTAAATAAGTTCAATGAATAATTATTGCTAATTATCATGCATATATCATGTATGGATCACTAAATTTGTAAAGCACAAATATTGAAATGTCCTATTAATGTCTTGATTATGAATCTTTTGGAAAGTACAAATATGTCCTATCGATTACATATTAAAATTTCACATAAAATGTATAAATGCACACGGGTAAATGAAAACTAAACAATAATAAAGTCCATTATTTACAATATATTAAGTCCATGAAACTAATATATATTAAGTCCATCAGAGTACAACCCATGAAATAAAGTCCTTGAGAAACCAAATATGTAGTCCATGAAATAATCAAATACAATCCATGAAATCATATATCTCATATTGTCTCTATAATAAAGAGACCTCTTCACACCATGCAGACTACACAAATGACCTGAACCACTTTGTACAAGAGAAAGAAAGATGAAATCATATGTATGATAATTAAAAATGATTTAATGATAATTTAATTTATAATTCATTATAAAATTAAATTACCATGATATCTAAATCTACATGCTCTAGTGTAGCTAGACCAACCTCTAAATGCTCTAAATCAATCTACATAAACATGAGAAAGAAAGTTGAAATTAGATGCAAGTCTACAATTAAAAATGATTTAATTCAATTTAATTTATAATTTATCATATTTGAATTATACCATAAGAGGTTGTGCACCCTCTATTCTAGCACCTGTCTGTACATGCCTAGCTACAAGATGTGTTTCATACTGTAGACATCCAAATTTGGACATTTAATTTATCCAAATTTATCACTTTTCGTCTAAGCATCCTCTTATTCGAGTTAATTAAGTAAATTACTATTATTTAATTAATATCTTTAATTCTACCAAACCCGTAAGGTATTTAATTAATAATTAAATACCTTACCCTCCTTAATCCTCCTTTCATCAAATAAATTAAATAAATAATACATTTATTTAATTTCTCACATGTCATTTTCATCTAATCCTAATCCATCTTCTAATTTCTTCATTAGGGATGTGCACATGCCTAATCCTTGATTAGGATGTGTCACATCCTCCAATTTTTGCAAGTTGGCTTCTAATCCTCATTTATTTTCTAATTACTGATTAATTAATCTTAATCAGTACCTTGGTCAACTCTTCCCCCCCAAGGAATTTTTAATTCCTTTTTATTTATCCTAGATTCCCCTCTTTTATATGTGAATTTTTAATTCACATTCTATCCTTCCAAGGCTTCTAGAACCTTGGACTTGTCACAATCTCCACATGTGACCAAGTACCACCTTTTTGGAGCCCACCTTTTATCCTTTAGATTCTCCTAAGAATGTGAATTTTTAATTCACATTTATGTTTTCAACCACCTTTCCTTTTTCCATGTAGATTTTTGAGGAATTACAAAATTTTTCAAATGTCCCTTTCACTCCCACTTGGGGACAAGAAATCCCTTTTTGTGGAAATCTTCTCACTCCCCAAGGTGCTTGTCCTTCCTCCACCTCATGTATCTTTTTGACACATCACTCACACCTCATCTCCCCTTAGCCACTTCACCATCCACATGTTAAGATGTGAGGGCTTGTGGGTTCTCAACCCACCATAGCCCTTCATCTTGGCCTTGGTGGATGCATCTAGACCATTGAATTCTCTAGGGAATTCAAATTTCCTATAAATACCCCCTCCTCAAGGGCATTTTCAACACTTAGCCATTTGATAACTACATGCTGCCAATTTGTATTTTCAATCACTTACCATCATCTAGCTATCCATTCTAATCACTTTGCATATTCAATCTTGCATTTAGCCATTCAAGAAATCATCTAAGGAGTGCAAAAAATCATCCCAAGCAAGGGCCAATCAAGGAGACATCAACAACAAGGAAGGTGAAATCGTTTGCATCTCGTTTTATCCATTTTCCTTCTTGTTTTATCACTCTTTTGGCTAATCTTGAAGTTTTCTTAGTCTTTTATCACTTGCATTTATAAGTTGTTTTGCACGTTAGAATAGGATAAAATTCTAAGGTTCACATTCTGGCACGCCCGGTGGGACCCACAAATGGGTTCTTGCATTTAACATTCATCTTTGCCAAGTATTGTGCAGAAAAAGGTCACAGAAAGGTGGAAGCGCCCTCCTTTTTACTGCAGAAAGGTGGAAGCACCCTCTATCCTACTGCGGAAAGGTGGAAGCGCCCTTTATTTTACCGCAGAAATGCAGAAGTGCCCTTTGCTTTACCGCAGAAAGGAGGAAGCGCCCTCTGCTTTACTGCAGAAAGGCGAAAGTGCCCTCTTGTCCACTGCAGAAAGGCGGAGGCGCCCTATATTTGACAATTTCATTTTCTTCTAATAGTTTGTTGTAGTTAGGTGTGTACTTAGAAGGTTTTTTCTAACACTTTCTTGCAGTGGGGCGTACAACTTTCCTTTTAAAAAAAAAATCTGATAAAGTTTCCTGTAGAGGGGTGGATACACCCTTTTATTTTGAAAGACTCTTTTTCTCTAACATCTTGCTACAGAAAGGCGGAAGCGCCCTCTAACCTCTTGCTGTAGAAAGGCGGAAGTGCCCCCATTTTGTTGCAGAAAGGTAGAAGCACCCCCATTTTGCTGCAGAAAGGCGGAAGCACCCCTGTTTTGCTACAGAAAGGCGGAAGTACCCCAAAATAGCACAGTTTGGAAGGTAAAACAGTCATTTTAGCTTTGTTTTTGCTCTCATTTTTTTGCTATTCTCAAGTAGTAACCCTCTAACATTGTTTTGGCAAGGATATGGGTGTTTTTTGCTAACATTTTGCAACATATTAGGGCATAATTGACCAAGAACAAAGAAAAAGACAGCTAACATTTGTTTGCAGGACCATCTATTTGATCAGATCTGCAAAAATTGTCCTTGTTGTTTTGGAACATAGTCTAATTAGGGGGAATAAATTGCATTATTTGCTGTGATTGTTTATTCTTGTGTTACCCAAGGGGGCATTAATTTTTTTTCACTTTTCCCTTGCACTTCGTGTGAGCCTGAGGAGTAGTTGGAAATGGTTAGCATCTTCTTTTTAGTGGGACTTGCTTGGTAATTTTATCACCCCAAGGGATGATTCCAACCACGCGTACCAGCGGGGTATATAAAGGGGGGAGAACAAAAGTTGTACCCCAATCCAGTCACGTCATAATTGGCAGAGCGTCGAAGCTAGGGTGATACCTAGATAGACATGAAGAGTTGGTTCAAGACTTTCAGTATCTCGCTGGGGTTCCTGACTCACGCTTGTGACGGGCTGGTGTTCACGATTGTGCCTCACATACCGAGAGTATATCGAGGACTCCTTAGAAGCTTTGTGCATCCTAGATTAAGACCTTGCCTAGCCATACCCTTAACATTAATCATAGGATTGTGCTTGCTTGAAGTGTTTTCTTGTGAAAAATCTATGAAATCTTTGATACTTTGGCCTTACTTTATCATTTTGCATCCTTGCCATAGCCTTTACCATCAAAACCAAGCTCTTTCCTACTACAGAAAGGTGGAAGCACCCCTAATTCTGCTGCAGAAAGGTGGAAGCGCCCCTATTTTTGCTACAGAAAGGTGGAAGCGCCCCTGTTTCTGCTGCAGAAAGGCGGAAGCGCCCCTGTTTTGTTGCAGAAAGGCGGAAGTGCCCCTGATTCTGCTGCAGAAAGGTGGAAGTGCCCCTGATTCTGCTGTAGAAAGGCGGAAGCGCCCCTATTTTGCTGCAGAAAGGTGGAAGTGCCCTTGATTTACTGCAGAGGGGTAGATTTGCCCTCCTGAACACCCAAAATTGCCCCATTTAGATTTGTTTAGCCTCTAAACCATCATTTAATCGTTCCCAACCATTATTTCATCATCTAGGCCTTCATTTTGTCACTCTAAGCCTTCCAAAACCTTCATTTGATCCATTTAAACCTCCATCTCATCGTTCCAAGCTTTTGTTTAACCATTCTAAATCCCCACTCATTCTCCACAAGCATCTTCAATCCACCCGTTCATTCTAATTTCCTCGTATTCCATTCAAAAGTCCATACCATCACCTAGCAAACATCATAATTTTACTGTTTACATCACCAAACACCACTCATACCAAACCACCTTAAACTTGTATTACAAAGTGGTTACCCAAATTGACCATAACACTTGAATTTGATCAATTCGCTTCCATCTTGAGGTGAATTTGGTGTCGTAAGTTATCATCCTCGGCCCAATCAATCCATTCTTATCTTAAGGTGGATTCGGTGCCGTAATCATCCTCTTAATCAATCAAAGCTCTAGGTCACTAAGGGTAACTTCCTTTGATCAAGCTTAAGGTCTCTCTCACATCTTTCATCATCCAATCATACCCATCCAATCATCCAAATCTATCAAAACCAATTATTCGATCAAATTGTCCAATCAATCAAATCACATCCGTTCAACCAATGCTATGCTACTGATATTAATAATCCAATCTAATTCAATCAAAATCCAATCTTTCCAAATCCAAATCCGATCCCATCAAAATAAGAATCAATCCCATCGCATCATCCAATCATCCTAATCTAAGCTTTTGTCCAATCTTGATATGAGCTTGACCAAAATCCCGATTTGAGCTTTAATCCATTCCCATCCAAAATATTTTATCCATCTTCTTTATCCTTTCACCATCATGAATCCTAATCCTCCATCAATAGTAGTCAAGGGAAACCCTAATTACGTCGATAATGATAACAAAAGTCTTGTCGATCAAGAGGTATACGACATAGATCCCCTTGACACTATCATATCTAGTAAGCTTTCTCCACCCACTTTCCAAAATCAAATTACTCCTATGAGCTATCCCGTTATGTCTTCATCCATGCCTAATCATGCTCCTTATGCCACCTTTGACAATGGATATCCAGTATCTTCTTCATCCCCGTATTTGTCATGTCCTTCATCTACATCATTCTCTTATACAACATCTACATCCTCTTGTTCTAATTTTCCATCCCAATACTCCTATTACAATTCCCCATCCATGTCTCCCTATTGTAATCCTCTTTCCCAATCTTCCTGTACTAATTCTACATCCACCCCCTTTTACCTTAATCCTACATCCACATATCCTCATCATAATCCACCATCTCAATACCCTTATTATAACCCATCCACCACATCCTCTCGTCCCACTACACCACCTATATCCTCTTGTCCTAATCCACAATCTATGTCCCCCTATTTTAATTCACCACTCCAATATCCTTACCTTAACCCTCCATCCAATCCTAGTCCTCCATCTACTCTTATTCCTCCATCCAATCCCATTCATCCATCCAGTCCTCCATCCATCCTAATCCCCCATCTACTCATAGTCCACATTCATCCCATTCCTCCATCTAACCCTAGTCCACCAATCCATAATCCCTCATCCATTTCTACCACCCCCCAAGCCAACCATATGCAAGTCTCTCATTTCAGAGTTCTCCAAGGACTCATGACAAAGAAGCCATCCCCAACTCCACATCTTGAAGTCATGGAACCATGCCATCTAGATCCATCATCCATGGTCACTAGTGATGAGACCCTTCTCCATACCACCTATATTATGTTACCACCAGTACCATTGAAACCATTGAACCCATCCATTGAACCCTTACTCCAACTCCATCAAAGACCCAATTCCAATCTCCCTCTACTCCTAGATCCACCCCCCACCCCAATCCAATCCACTCCCTCCCACTCCTAGTAGCACCAAAACCCATTCCAATGAACCTCATGAATCTTCCATCCCTCCATCTTCCCCACTTATTTCCCGTTACCATGCCTCCCACACACGATGAGTCACGCCAAGAGTCTAATCCAAAGCCAACATATCCCCTTCTCCAAATCAAGATCCCACCATCCCATCTAGTCCACCTCAAGATCACAGTCCCCCATCCATTCCATCCCATGATCCCCTTGTCATTCAAGCTTCCACCACTCCATCTCCATCTCCATCGCATGATCCCACTATCACAAATCCAGATCCTATCATGACCCCTACTCCCTCTCCTGATGTTTCTATCCCATCTCTCCTTCTCATGATCCCCCATCATTGCCTAAAAATGCTATCCCCACACTGCTTGCATATCCCCTTGGTCCTCTCACATTCCTCCATGGTGGTCTCCTTGTAGAAGAAAAACAAAGCATATATACCAACCCTCCTCTTCCACCCAATAATGAACTCGCATCATTCTTCTAGAATAACAAGAATTCTGTCCTAGATCGAATGCTCAAGAGAATGAATTGTCAAGGAAAAGGTTTGGGCCTTCATGAGCAAGGTATTATAGAGCCCATCCAAGCTAAAGAATGTTTGTATTCGCAAGGTCTTGGATGTACTACTCACGACTCGCAATCCAAAAATGTTGGTACAACCTCTAGACATCCTCAACGAGCCTTTTCCAAAAGAAATATAGGCTCTTTCCATCGCTCCACCAAATCATATGCTGCCATCCCTCCTCTATTGTATCACCTTAAAACCACCATCCATATTCCTCCTTCATCTGCTCCATCCATTTTGGGTCCTTACATCCCTTCATCTACTCCATCCATCTTGGGTTCTTATGTCCCTCCACCCACTATGACTGCTTTCGGTCCATATATCCTAAAATCACCTCCTCCATCTCATCCTATCTATCCCTTCATCCATCCAACACCTATACATGTCATCCATCATAAACATCCCTCTCGCATATCCCATAATCAGGATCAACAAAGGCACATACCTAAATATCCTCCATCTACACATAATCCTCATAATTCTACCTCCACCACTCCACATCATCCATCTCCTCACACCCATCCCATTGCTACTAAAATCACTTTGGCTGTTAAAGAAAAAATGCATAAATCCAAGCATCCACATGAATCTACGGATCCCCATGTTCCCTCCAAAAGACATGGTGAAGAGAAGAAAAATCTAAATCTACATCAAATCCATAGGCCACAAAGACCCGCCAAAGCAAAGATCAAAGCCATGTGGATCCCAAAGAAAAAAGATGCAATTCCATCACATGAAAAATCAGTAAGAACATCCAAAGTTGCTAATCCAAAAGCTCATCATACACCCCTTTCATCTCCTAAGTCTGTTTTGGGTCCTTATGTCCCGAAATTCACCACTCCATCCCCTCCATTATCCCCACATTCTCCATCCCTTAATCCTATTATCTTCCCACATCCACCACCACATGTGCCAATGTTGGTCCGGAACACATCCCCCCATCACATATCCACCCCATCATTCTATCCATACCCTTTCCAGCATCCCATCCATTATCCCATGTATCAACCCCATCAAATCCCTCTAATTCACCCTCATGCATAATCCATTTATCCTAATAAGGTTGTACCAACATCCAACAGTCACTTCCAACATGGGCTCATAACACCTTGATCCTTATCACATGTCTTCTAAATCTACTTATCCACTTCCTTATCCTTACCCATCTCCTTCTACATGACATCCAAAAAGTCAAATATCCAAAAAGTAAAAAAAATAAAAAAAAAATAGTAAAGAGAAATAATTCGTCCAATGGTGAAAACTTGGAAAACAAGGGCCTTGGATAAGTACCATGATGAAAACTTGGCAAACAGACATTATGTGTAAATCCCCATTTGCACTTGGGGGAAACTTCCTGATATGCAATCCCTCCATCCGCTATGCTTCCAGCTATGCACCCATCTTCCAGTTATCCATCCTTTATCATAGCATCCTTTCCATCTCCCCATCCTTATCTTTGTATCCATCTATCCTAGCATCCCTTTCATCTCCCAATCCTTATATTCCGCATCCTACCATCGTATCCCATCTATCTCCCATCCCTCCATCCTTCTTGTGATCTTGATCAAAATAGGGGCACCTATCTATGCATGCCTTGGACACCTATTGGTATACATTCCCTTCATCCATGCTCTATCATATTCCTTAGTCACCCATCCTATCTTCATCTAGTTATCTCCTTTATCTTCCCATCCACTTGTCTTCCATCCCTCATGCCTCCTCATATATGACATATCTAGAGTGGGGGCATCTGCTTCCTTTGTGATAGTCCTTGGAGAAATCATCTATCATAACATCCCTTCATCTCCCTATCCATCTATCACAACATCCCTTCCATCTCCCCATCCTTATCTTTGTATCCATCTATCCTAGCATCCCTTTCATCTCCTGATCCTGCTATCCCTATCCATCTATCACAACATCCCTTCCATCTCCCCATCCTTATCTTCGTATCCCTCTATTCTAGCATCCCTTTCATCTCCCAATCCTTATATTTCCATCCATCAAAACAATCCCTCCCATCCCCCATCCCTATATCACTATCCATTCTTTCATCCTCTATCCTCATCCCCTCTCACAATTGCTTGTCCTTGGTATCTAGCTATAGGCCTCCCTCCATGCAACCCAATGTCATTTATCTAATCGTCATCACTCCTGCTTCTCTTGCACATCTTTCCAATCCCTATCACTTTTCATCACTCATCTATCTATCATATCATCCTTCCAAGTCATTTTAATGATTTGGATAACTATCCCATTCCTGAGCTTTATGTGATTATCATCATCCTATCCAATCCACTAGGTCTATCCTATCTCATCATATCGGTCCCATCTTTTTATCCACTCATCCTATCATCATCCTCCACTTATCCTATCATCATCCATCATCCTTTATCCATTGTTCTCCTTTGGTCTTGTCGAACTACGTTGCCCCTGCGCTTTCACGTAGGCAAGGTCAATCATTTGATCCGCCCCCGGGGTTCCATCATCGATCTTCATTGTCCACTTTTCTCTTCTATCATCTATCATCGGTCATTATGCTTTGTCCATCCACTCCTCTATCATCTAGCGTTAGTCCAATCCTATCTCGTCTATCATTAGTCTTAGCTTTTGTGTCTCTGTTCCTTGTCATCTGTCATCATCATCATCATTCATCATCTTTCATCGAACTACGAGGGCTCTGCGCTTTCACGTAGGCAAGGCTAATCTTTGATCGGCCCCCAAGCCCCTAGGTCTTTAGGGTGTGTCAGTCTCATGTCTTGTCTTCCTTATGTCATGTGGTCAAGCTATGCCCTTATCTAGCTAGTTCTTAACAGACCCACTTATATCAGGAGATCCAATTGATTTTGCGCATCCCGAGTCATAACGATCTTTTATTTTAGTATTCATCATCTTTGGTCTCAACAGGATGCGTCCTTCCTAACAGACCTCATCAACCCCATCCATCCCCTTGATCCTATGGCAAAGGACGTTTGAAATTGATTGCGATCTTTTGAAGCTTTTGGTTTTTGTTTATCATTTGAGCTCCCTATCATCACTTATCAAGGCCGCCATAATCCATCATATTATGGTGTGTTTTGATTAGTCCACATAGGGGCATATCTTGATCTTTTCTTTGATTGTGTCTTCTTGGTTGTCCCACATAGTACCCACCAAGATCCCCGGGGTCTTGTGTTATGTTGGGGCATCCTTTTGTGCTTGTGGTTATCTCAATACTTGGCCCGACCAAAGTCCTTCATTGTGACTTTGGGGTGTTGGGATAGACTTCTTGTCTGTTGTGTTTGTTTCATGCATTAGACACTAATCTGCCTTGGTTCCACATACCTGGCACTTAGTGTCTTATGCTATAGCAAAAATCAGTGCTCCAAAGATGGAAAATTGCATTTAGAATTGCATTTAATTTTCCATTTCATCATCTTCCATGAATCCCCCCATCCCTCTCTCATTTTTTCCTATCTCTTCACCCTTTTTCTTCCCCCTTGTATTCCTCTGTCCTGCCCTCTGGCTCCCCCCCGCCGCAACGGGGCGGAACCTCCCCTGGTCAGGGTGGAACCGCCCTTGGGCGAGGCGGAACCACCCCTAGTTGGGGCGGAACCGCCCCACTACAGTGGGGTGGAATTGCCCCTGGGTGGGGAAGAACTGCCCCACCGCAGTGGGGCAGAACTGCCCCTGGGCGGGGCGGAACCGCCCCCGGCCGGGGCGGAACTGCCAACCGATGCCCCCCCCCCAAAAATTCACGTTTTTATTATTTTTTTCAAAAAACTAATTCCGACCCAGTTTTTTAATTTTGCTACTTAACAAAACCCATGTGTTGAAATTTTCAAAATTGATTTTTGATTTTTACACCGACACTTTCGGAGGCCATAACTTTTGACTCGGGTGTCCGTTTGAGCTGAAGTTTGATGGGTAGTTGCGTTACGAGATAACAAGTGGATTCCCAACTGATTTCTTTGAAAGTCGTTGGAACTCGTTTTGACACATTTTTGGGGCCTCAAACTTTCATCTTGACCCTCAAAATCCCAATTTAGTATTTTTTTCCAGCATTTAAAAAACTTGTTTTCACTCATAACTCGAAATGCATATCTCAAATTTGGGATGTTAGTTGGCAATTCATCCTATCTCAATATTGGGTATTTCTTGGACAAAATTTGGACTCCCAAAAGTCTATCCATGAGGTTTCCTAAAATGGCAAAAATTTGACAATTTTTAAAAATTGCCAAATTGGGAAAAATCTGATTGTCAACACCTTACGCCCTTTAAACCCCAGAACTCGGTGTAGAATCAATCCAATCATATCCTTAAATCATTCTAGTCTTCAATCCAATCCTCATCTAAGCTTTAATCTTATCCCAATCTGAGCTTTAATCCATCTACAGTCCAAACCTTTGGATATCAAACCAAATCTTAAGATCCTTCTCTCCATCTCACATATCAATCTTCTCCTCATTTGTTCAATCTCACAAAAATAACCTAATCAAATCCTTGGTCTTGTCCCCAGTCTCGTTAACAGCCTTGACCCATCATCATCATCATCCATTAGTATCCTTCCCTATCCCTTTGGTGTTGTTTTGGGATGTATCCTTCCCTCATCAACAACACTTTCATCATCATCATCGGGAGGTATTCTTCTAGGCTATCCTTTAGTGGTGTTTTGGGATGTATCCTTCCCTCATCAATACCACTTAGCGGGATGTATCCTTCCCTATCCTCGTGTTGTTTCGGGATCCTTCATTCCCTCATTGACAACACTCCATCCATCATCAGCCCATTTTGGCGTACCTTGTGGGCAACATCACCTTTTGTCCTAAAATCCCATTTGTGCCATGCTCTGTAAGCTGCTCCTTCTATGCAGTATCCACTTATCATCTCCTGTCTCATCTATTTGAGAGCCTTTTAGTGTTCTCTTCAGCCTACATGTCTCTAGAGGGGCATCCCTTCATCCCCTAATTTTCATCACATCTTTTTCCCTTCCTAATCATTTCAAAGGAATGACTGGGGCATCTTTCCCAATATAACAATCTTCTTCTAGGTTCTATATTTTAATATTCTTTGAAATGATGCTACTTCATAGCACCATCTCAAAGAGGGGCAAAATGTAGACATCCAAATTTGGACACTTAATTTATCCAAATTTATCACTTTTCGTCTAAACATCCTCTTATCCGGGTTAATTAAGTAATATTACTATTATTTAATTAATATCTTTAATTATGCCAAATCCCTAAGGTATTTAATTAATAATTAAATACCTTACCCTCCTTAATCTTCTTTTCATCAAATAAATTAAATAAAATAATACATTTATTTAGAACCTCACATCATCATTTCATCTAATCCTAATCCATCTCTAATTTCTTTCATTGGGGATGTGCTGCACCTAATCTTGATTGGGATGTGTCACATCCTCCAACTTTACCAAGTTGGCTTCCACAATCCTCATTTTATCTTCTAATTCTTGATTAATTAATCTTAATCGGTACCCAGCAGTCCAACTCTCTTTCCCCAAAGGGTTTAATTCCTTTTTATTTATCCTAGATTCCCCTCTTTATGTGTGAATTTTTAATTCACATTCTATCTTTAAGGCTTCACAGAACCTTCGGACTTGTCCTAATCTCACATGTGACCAAGTCCCACCTTTGGAGCCCACCTTTTATCCTTTAGATTCTCCCTAAGAATGTGAATTTTTAATTCACATTTATGTTTTCCAACCACCTTTCCTTTTCCCATGTAGATTTTTGAGGAATTCCAAAATTCCTCAAATGTCCCTTTCACTCCCACTTGGGGACAAGAAATCCCTTTTTGTGGAAATCTTCTCACTCCCCAAGGTGCTTGTCCTTCCTCCACCTCATGTACCTTTTTGACACATCACTCACACCTCATCTCCCCTTAGCCACTTCACCATCCACATGTTAAGATGTGAGGGCTTGTGGGTTCTCAACCCACCATAGCCCTTCATCTTGGCCTTGGTGGATGCATCTAGACTGTTGAATTCTCTAGGGAATTCAAATTCTCCTATAAATACCCCCTCTTCAAGGGTATTTTCAACACTTAGCCATTTGATAACTACATGCTGCCAATTTGCATTCTCAATCACTTACCATCATCGAGCTATCCATTCTAATCACTTTGCATATTCAATCTTGCATTTATCCATTCAAGAAATCATCTAAGGAGTGCACAAAATCATCCCAAGCAAGGGCCAATCAAGGAGACATCAACAACAAGGAAGGTGAAATCGTTTGTATCTCGTTTTATCCATTTTCCTTCTTGTTTTATCACTCTTTTGGCTAATCTTGAAGTGTCCTTAGTCTTTTATCACTTGCATTTATAAGTTGTTTTGCACGTTAGAATAGGATAAAATTCTAAGGTTCACACATACTATAAAAGAAAAATAATTTAACATTTATGAGCTCATATATATATATATATATTCAATTTTAAATTTAATTTAAGTTATTCACAATGTACATAGTGTATAATTTGTAATTGACTTTAAATATAATCAAAAATTTAAATTACCATGACATCTGGTTGCTTTGCATGTCCTCCTTGAGGTGTTATGACCTCATCAGGGTAGAAATTGGCACTAACAAAGTCCTACAAGGTCAAATTTAAAGCACATATACTTGAATTAGGTATATATATATATATATATATTTTTTCAAGTTTGCATACTTTGTGTAGAATTATTTTTAAACAACCTAAAATTCAGATGTCTTATGAGTAGTTGCCACATCTAATGTTTGTCTTGTTAGAACTGTAAAATTTTGAAATTTTTACAGTCTATTGCATCCAAGAGTTCCAGCAATGAGTCCTCATCATAAGCATAAAATTCCCTATTTGTATTTCCTTGCTTATTTTTGTCATGTGATCCATTTGAATCCATCTAGTACTTCATATTTCATTAAAAGACCCGAATCGGCAAGACATAGTAGAAGTTCCTCGTTGGTGTAATTAATATTTAATTACACTTTGCATAAGTTTACTTAGGATTTATTTAATTCCTAAGTTTTAGGCTTTCATCTTTATCTTATCGAGCTATCTTGTTGCTCAAGATAAGATTATGTTTGCATCTTTGCTTTTATAAAGCAAATCATTATCATGTAATTATTGAATTCTCGAATAATAATGTTGCACATATTTTTGCAACCTTTGTGTTTTTTCTGATTTTCTCTTCTGTGGAAGGTTTATTCTAGCTTGCAAATTTGATCTTGGTTTCTTAACATGGTATCAGAGCCTTGATTTGCAGCCCTTTCTTAGATTTTTGGAGAGATTCATCGCAAAGTTTGTTCAGGATTCCTTGAGGGTTTCATACCTCGAGTTTGTCTCTCTATTTGGGGGTTCTTGCATGGTTGCTTTCAGCACACGTTGGAGGAAATATGAGCTCATATTCGAGTTTAGGGCTATCGAAAAAGTCAAGATCGACTTTTGTTTTGCCCGAATCTGACATTTTATGCCAGAGTTATGAGGGTTTGAAGATCTGTCAGATCTGAGAGTTGTGAAGCTTCTGGTACGTTTTCAGGTAGATCAGACCTCACCATCAGATCCAGAGCATCCGAGAGATGAAAAATGACATATAACTTGCCTATATTCAGCATCAACTATTCTTGAGGCAAAAATTTTTTACCCGGCAGGCCGTATGGCCCGCTAGGTACAGGGTACGATTTGCAACATTCAAAAAATTCTACAAAAATTTTACTTCATCGGCTTTTATAAAATTTTTTGGGCTTTATTAAATTTTGGGCGAAATTAAATGTGGGGCATATTAAAATTGCTATGGTGTTTTCTTTGAGGGTTTGTGTTTCTATGGTACATTCGTACCACAACCCTGTCACATCCAGCAGGGTTGTGTCAACCCATGCTACTCCCGCCAGTCCTCCTTTTCTAGCCACCGCTCCTCACCACTGGCCATTCACCAGCATTCTTTTTTCTTTGGCCCCAGTCTACAGCTTTTCTGCCGGCCATGGTCTGGGAGAGCTCCGCCAGCTTGGGCGGCGCCCTTGCCCACCACCACCAGCGCTTCTCTGCCCCGCTACCACCCCCCTGGCGGTGGCACTTTTATTTTTTGCTCTATCGGCGCCCATGGTCATATGGAGGGACCAAGAGCTTAAATATTGCACCATCTTAGCCTTGAATTTTTGCGCCCAATTAGCCTTTGAAAACCCTGATTTGCCTCCATACAACTATTTTTTTCATTTCGTCGTAACTTTTGATCCCGGAGGTGTTTTTTTTGAAACAAGATATCACCAGAAAGTTGGCGAGCCCAATTTTCTAATGGTGTAGTCTGTTTCTAGAGATTTTTCTGTTTGATGGGATTTTTTTCTAGTTGAAGTCAGATGTTTAGATTTCACTTCAGAGGGCATATCTTTTGACTCGGTGATCCATTTTTCGTCATTCTCACGACATCGGAAAGCTGATTCTATCCTCTACACAGATCTGACATCAATTTCTATTTACTGCTTATGCATGTTTGTATGCTCTCCTTTTACAATCGGTGGTTTATTGTAATAAATGAACTATGATAAAGTTCCATTCAAGGGGGTTTTTTGCATATCCATATTCATATTGTTTTGATGGCAACTCGCATGAGTTTATCTAGTCTCTTAGTTTCTTTTGGCAATATATTTTCTTAGCTAGACACATTGTTGATTCACATCGGTTCACACTTTAGATTGAGAGCCTATGGTTAATGATCCACATTGGATCCATCTCAGTTTGAGGGCCATGTTTTTATGGTTATTGTTACAGAGTCTATTTTTGGTACTCCTTCCCATGGAAGAGTTTCACTCTCAGTTTGGCATCGACATCGAGATACACTATTTCTAGATTATGTCATCATTGCATCTACTATTGCTTCATAGATTCCAGGGTTGTTCCAGTTTGTGAGTTTTCGAGTGTTCCGCGACATTGGGTTTGCTGTCACATTATTTTGATTCTGGTTTTGGTTTCAATTGTAGACAGAAGCATCTTTCCTTGCTTGTTAGATTGTGGTTCTAGTGTTACTCCACAGTGATCTTCCAGTGCTTCTTGCAACAGTCATCTCATTGTAGGGGGGTTTTGTCCCACTAGGTTTTCCTTCTCTACCTCATATTGCATTTGTACTTGGGTACCTGACCAGGCCTTGTTGCCGGGACCCATTCATGCTTTCTTGCACTCATCTTAGTTTTAGGTGCATGCTTTATTTGCTTCTCCCTAAGTTACACTTATGGGGGGTGTTGGTGTAATTAATATTTAATTACACTTTGCATAAGTTTACTTAGGATTTATTTAATTCCTAAGGTTTAGGCTTTCATCTTTATCTTATCGAGCTATCTTGTTTCTCAAGATAAGATTAGGTTTGCATCTTTGCTTTTATAAAGAAAATCAATATCATGTAATTAGTGAATTCTTGAATAATAATGTTGCACATCTTTTTGCAACCTCTGTGTTTTTTCTGATTTTTTCTTCTGTGGAAGGTTTATTCTGGCTTGCAAATCTGATATTGGTCACTGACCTGATTTTTCACTAATGTATGTTTGTTGCAGACTATCGGCAGGACAATTTTCTTGTTTGGTGACAAAAGGAGTCATTTCGGCGAAGGGAATCATTGTCAGAGTGAAGCCATAGCAAATACATTGTGTTTTTTCGACCGATACATGTGGAAGTATATCGGTCAAGCTAAAAGTATTCGGGAGGAAGTCATAGCGAAGTGGATTTTTCTTGCCGACAGGTATGTAGAAAAAATATATATCGGCATGTGCTGGGGCATCAGTGTAATGTCAAGGTGAATATAATATGTCATACTGATTAATGCACAAAGGGGTTGTTTTAGCCAAACTGATTGGTATCGGAATGAACTCATAACGAAATCATTTTTGTCTTACCGATTGACTTGCAAACAAATGTCTCGGTAAGATTATGTGCATCGAGGAAGGTCTTAGCGAAGGGGCCATTGTTTGGTCGAACCAAGTTCAAGGGGATTCAAAAGTTATCGATGATAAGCTATAGAGTCTTGCTGAGTTAAAACTCATGCTGATAGAGATGTGCATCGCCGAAAAAAGAAGTTTTCGGTATGAGCTTCACTGAGGTTTGAAAGATATAATGACAAAATATTTTGGGGTGAGTCTTGCCAAATGGAGTAATATGGAGGAGTGATTCTAGTAAGACATTTGGTGTCGGTATGAGTCTTTCCAAGTTCTTAGAGTCTTGCTGATTGTATTTATTTCATTGGTAGGATTGTTTTCATCAGTGAAAGGGTAATCTTGTCTCAACGACTAGAAAATGCTTTGAAGAAAGCATATCAGTATGGCACCATAAAGTCTGTGTGATGTCTCCCCGACTTGGAATTGTCACAGCGACATGAAAGATAGGAAATCAATAATACTTGATATAGAGAAGGCATTTGGCCATGTTATGACTCTAAAAGCTAGAGAAACTAATCCTATTGCTATTGCAGATATTGGGGTAAATATTGCAAGGTTAAATAAAGTGCAAATTCAGCTGTTGATAAAATAAAGAGAAATGCATAAAACAAATAATGAAAGATTGCTGAGAGAAAATGATAGACTCAAAGATTTGGTTGGTGTTTCAATGGGGACAACCAAAATGATTACTCAAGGAGAAAGCTCTTAGGAAAAAGACCACTGGGTAGGGTCAAGTGCTTATTCTCAAGGAAAGTATGATGCTATTGCTGCAATTGTAAAGAAGAGGCAGGATCATTTGACATCCTAGTTGAATAAGTTGTGGGGAAAATACTCTTATACTCTTGCTGCATTGAAGGAGCACACAAGGATGGATGGATGAATCATGGAGAAATTTCATGAGTTGACTCAAAGTGATGAGGCTAGCAGTTCTGCACTTGAAGCAGCAAATCATATAATCAATCGTCATTGAAATTTCTATGATGAATTGCAAGGGGATGAACATGGGTTAATTGCAGCTGCCAAGAAAATTGCGATCACATTTTCTAATGACAAAGGTGAATTGAAGGAAGACACCAGGTGGAAAAATGAATGTGAGTCAATGCTAAATGAAATCATGAAGACAACTTCTGCAGAGGATACAGTATTGGAAGAAGTGAGTGAGCAAAATGAGGAAATGGTCAAGATGGAAATCACGATCCGGAATACTGTTGGGGATGCAGATACATATGAGCACCGGGATTATTTGGACCACCTCAATAAGACTCACTTATGGCTAAATAGAGCCTAATTATTCTCTATCTTTTTTTTGTATTTTGTATTTTCTATTTCTGAAAGGATGCGTCCTTTCGTATTCTCAATGTATAAATGTCTATTTTGAAAACAATCTACGGATATAGATAGAATAGGATAGAGAATATAGAATACGGTGGAACGCCATGCTTCACAGGGTTGAGACTTTGATGTATGTTTTGAAGCTATGGAGAAATCAATGAAAATCGTCTGATTTGCTGGCGTATTTTGGTGTCAATTGTTGTGTTGTGCCTATTGAAAGAATTATTTAAGTTGTCTCTAAGATTGATGTTGCTTGGTTATTTAGATCAACATAACATGTTTATGTCTAGTTTATCAGTACATATTTTCCATATCTGTGTGATTGGTTTATAGGTTCTTTCAAGGAAGGATTAAATCCTTTTGATTAATCACAGTAATCAGGGAATTTCATTTAGATCAGTAAGAAGAACTTAATAATCACAATCTTGCATGTTTATACTAGTTATAAACAAAATATTCCAAACAATTTGAATAACCTCTAGAAAGAAGTTAGTTGTTTAAGGTTTCATTTGACTCCATATATTATATAAGGCACTAGTCTCACCATTTCCATCATTTTGTTTCATTCATATTTTTTTTACATCTGTTAACTGAGCATATTAGGGTCTAGTTTTGAATGCTGGTATACAATATATACCAATTTTTTTTTATTTTGTCCATTTCAATTTGCCATCATGGAAAAATCATGGTATGAAGATAAGATCAATAGTCAAGTCTGCTTCATTTATTATAGGCACACCCACCTAGGTCTAGCAGCACCTAGAGAGTAGAAGGTTTAATTGTTTCAAACCTTGTTCTGTTACCCTAAACCATTGTGAAAGATTGGCAACCTTTCATGATTCAAACTTGCATTTTTGAGAGCTAACAAATTGGGGACTTTGCTGGGGACAAACATTAGAAAATCCAGTTCCAGCCTATCCATCCATAGAGTCAATATAGTTCTAAAATCAATCTTTAACCAAAGGTTCACAATTGTTTCATTTGCACTCACCATTCAAGTCACACACTTAACAAATTGGTGACTTTGCTGGGGACAACAAAGAATTTACGCTTTAATCATAGAGTCAGAAGTCCTATATACAGACTGCATTGGGAATAATAAGTAACAATCTTTTTCTCACTTTTAAGAAAGTGAGTGGCGACTCTGATCAAACATTGCAATATGAATGGAAGAAGATATTAATTTAGGGGAGGTCATTCTGGAGCTCCTCCTGGAAATAGCAAGTGGACACATAAAGATGATAATGCTGACAAAGGGAAGGGGAAAAGTGAGGACATGTGCTTCACAAATAAAGATAAATCATCAATACCTTTTGGTGAGAATTGTTTTGACACATGGAAAGATAATTCAACTGAAGAGCCTTGTACCCCAGAAGATCAGAAAAATCCTTTTTACAACCCTCAGAAACATGTTGAATATGAAGCTAGAAAATAGGCTGAGTTTGAAGTTGGACTCGAAGCTGAACGACTCAAAATTCAATATGAATATGATCAAAGAATGGAAGGTAATCAAAGTGGACCTGCTAATCAGGAAATTCATCAGGATGATTATGAATCTTTAAGTTATGAGGAAGTCAGGGCATGGTATGAATCTTAGAAAAAGGAAAGGGAAGAGTAGGAAAAATCCCAAATGATCCAAGAAATGAGAGAATTCAAGCTGCATAAAGCTCAAAACATTCCTCACACATCTAGTTTTCCCCCAGAATATGTACCACCCCATAAACAGGGTAATCATGGCGCTAGGTATTCTGAACCACCAAGGATTCCTCACCATCAAATTGGGAATCAATATAGATAGCCAAATCATCCACCTAATATTCCCACACAACATACAAATAATTATCCACCTCCTAGTCAACGTCATGTGCCACGACAAAATATGCAGTACAATAACCCTGTGTACCAATTTCAGCACCCACCTAATCCTCCTCCTTATCAATATACAACCATAGACAATTTGATCTAGCAGGGTTTCAATTATACCCTTATCCCATGGACAACAGTTGGAGAGGTTTAATACCCAAATTTACAGGAAGTAATGCAATCACTGTCGAGGATCATTTAAGAAGTTTCAATGCTTTCATTTAGGATTTGGATGTACCTTATGAGGATTTGCATATGAGATTGTTCATGATGTCCCTTATTGAGGAAGCTAGGGATTGGTTCAATAGCCTAGCAACAGCTTCTATTTATTCTCTCCAAATATTTCAGGATCAATTCCTTGAACAATTTGGGAATTTGAGTGCACTAGACGCTGCTCTCCATGAACTAATGCAAATTTAGAAAGGTTAGAATGATTCCATATTTGATTTTAATAGGAGATTCAATAAACTATAGAATAGAATACCTCCAAGATCAAAGTTACCAGACTCTGTAGCATTAAGTGTTTACCTAAATGCATTTGACCCTAAAACAAGGCATGAGCTGAGAAACAAGTTCCCAAGGGACTTAGCTGAAGCACAAAAGATAGCATTAACAATAGAGAATAAAAGAAAAGCTATTGGGATAATGAATAAGAGAGATAACAATCGAGCTCCTCAACAAAATAATAATTATCAATATAAGTAGGAGAAGACATATAGGAATGAAAGGCCAAGGCCAAGGTTGCATGACATGCCTTATAATACAAACTGGAAGGATGGAAAACCTGTAACAGATAGGCCTGGAAGTAAAGAAACTCCTGATCCATTGAAGAAGAAGGGAACATATATGGTGAATAGTAATTATTTTTGTGAAGTTTGTGATAAACCACACTCCCTTGATTATTGTGTAGTAGCTTGGAGAATGTAGGAAGAAGGAGTGTTAATGGGAGATGATGGAGAAGATCACACGATCTACTTAACTTCAAATGCTTCTCACCATGTTGAGGAGAGGTACTCATCTTCAGAGGAGGGAGGTTATGAGTATGATATTGCAAAACAAAGGTACAATGTTCATATGGCTAAGCAACATGTTTTTTCTGATTCTAAGGATGATTATGTAGAACCACAATCTATTGAGGTGCCTGCTTATAATAATGTGAGGAGACTTATTGAGGAAGAGATAGAAAGATTGACTGTTACTGTAGTAGAAGAAGCCAAGAGTAAGTACTGGTTGAGGAATAGGATAGTAAATGAGAAGGAAGACGTCCCTAGGGGTATTTTTATGAAAGATCAGAAAGTTGTATAAGGAGTTTCAAAGAAAATTGAAAACAAACAACATGAAGAAAGAAAACAAAATCCTATCCAAAAGGATGCAGTAAAAGAGATACATAAAGAAATTCAAAAAAATGATCAGTCAGGTAGAGGAGAAAAAGAAGTAAACAAAGGAGAAACATTAGAACAAAAGAAAATGATTAAGGCAGAAGGTTCTTCTTTTGATTTCTCTCAAGCATTGTCTCAGGTAAAGATGTCTGTCCCACTTTTAGAAATGATGAAAATTAAGGAGTACAGGGACAGTGCAATGCAATTGATAACAAATGAGAGTGAAAAACATGTAAGTACTGAAAATAAAATGGTTGCTAAAAATAAGCAGAATAAAGTAAACATCCCAGAAATTTGTTTAAGTAATGTATTGACAAGTCCACCACAGGTTGATCCTTTCTTTATTACATTACTCATAAATAATAAATTATTGAGGAATTGTATGATAGATTTTGGTGCTGCCATGAATATTATGCCAGTAGGAGTGATGAAACAACTAGGCATGGGGGTGGATACATATGAAGGAAAATGTTATGCAATGGATAACTGACTTGTTCCTGTGGTGGGTATAATGAAAGATGTAGAAGTCAAGCTAGTTGCTTATCCTCAAGTATCTTACAATATTGATATAATAGTGATAGATACCCCTCCTCAATTCGGTATGCTTTTATCAAGGCAATGGACGGTGGCTATTGGTGGAAATGTCCAGTTCAATCTATCTTATGCAACCATTCTTGTAAATGGCCAAGAAGTGAAACTGTATAGGGAGCCAAGGATGAATCAGCTCATTGATTGTGTGCCACAAGACCAAATCAACTATTTTTGTGATGTTGATTTTAGGAGTTTCAAAATAGAACCAGCATAGCCAAAATTGACTAATAGTGATCCTATGGAGAAGCATGCTGCATGGAACCACAATGGTGTGTGGAAGATGTATTTTGATGGATTTGTGAGCCAAGAAGGCGTTGAGCCGATAATAATTTGTTTCCGCCTTTAAAGGTAATACATTTTACATTCATCTTGTTAACCTTGAATGCCAAATAATGTGGCGTATATGCAGCTTCCCATTAACCGATTGAATATACGCTTGCCATGCACAAAAAGTTGTCACGTCGAGACTGAGTTGGTTGTATCGCCAGATTAAATCAAAGCATGCAGCAAAAAACAAAATATTGAAGCAATAATAAAAATGTTGGTTTTGAATAAATAGAGTTTCGATGCTTTGATTTCAACTGTGGCAGATATCTAAGAATGCTAATGGTAGATGACTGATGATACAATTTGGACACTGATCAGAGCAGAGACTAGTATGAAGCCCAAGAGATTGACTTCAATGCCTTTGTTGAAGAAGTGGATGGGAAGCAAACAATCTTTGGAAAAGAGATCTTGCAGCTTAGAACAAATAAGATTCCTAAAGGCTTGGTGGCATTAGAGAGGGTTTATGATGGAAGTGATCGGTCTTTAATGAAGCAAACACTAGTTGGAAGGGATGACATTGAAGAAATTAATTTGGGAACTGAGATGGCACCAAAAAAGGTGTACATAGGTAAAAAGATAAGTCCTACAATTAGAAGAATGCTGATTGAATTGTTGAGAAAGTATAAACATGTATTTGCTTGGTCTTATGAAGATCTGAAAGCATATAGGGAAGACTTGTTTCAACATGAAATACCATTGAAGCCAGATGCTAAACCATTCAGACAAAAGCAAAGGCCTATAAATCCAACTCTAGAACCTAAAATGCAGGAAGAATTGGCAAAGCTCAGAGATGGTGGAATCATTAAGCCAATCAGACATTCAACATGGGTGTCAAATCTGGTCTCTGTCAGAAAGAAAAATGGAGACATCAGATTATGTGTAGATTTCAAAAATCTAAACATAGCATCCCTCAAAGATAATTATCCTTTGCCTAACATGGAGGCCATATTGCATAAGGTGACAGGCTGTGGATTGTTGTCCATGATGGATGGATTTTCAGGGTATAATCAGGTCAAAGTTAAAGAGTCTGAGCAATACAAAACAACATTCACAACCCCTTGGGGAACATATGTTTATCTGAGGATGCCATTTGGTCTCACTAATGTAGGGGTGACTTTTCAAAGAGCCATGGATGTGGCTTTTGCTGATTTGATCAATATTCTCATGGTGGTGTATCAGGACAATCTCACTGCTTACTCCAAGAAGGCTGAGGATCATGTTCATCATTTGGAAAAGGTATTTATAAAAGCCCTTGAGTATGGTATTAGCTTAAACCCCAAGAAGTGTAATTTTGCTGTCACAGAGGGTAAGCTTTTGGGGCATATTGTTTCAAAGGAAGGGATTAGGATAGACCCTGAAAGGGTGGAAGCTATTGATAAAATCCCTGTCCCTAAAATTGTTAAGGTGATACAGTCATTTTTTGGACAGATTAACTTTGTTAGAAGGTTTGTTTCTAACTTTGCTGAGATTATCAAACCTATATCAAAAATGTTAAATAAAGGACAAAAGATAGAATGGACTGCAGAAGCTTTGGAAGCTTTTGTATCTATAAAACGAACCATCAAGGAGGCTCCTATTCTTAAGTTGCCTGACTTTTCAAAACCTTTCCATATTTTTTCATTTGCCTCAATGCACACTGTTGCAGCTATTATGCTACAAAAGAATGAAGATGGTCATGAGCAGCCGGTATCTTTTTTCAGTAAGTCATTACAAGGTTCTAAACTAAAGTATGATATAATGGAGAAGCAAGCATTTGTGCTAGTGAAAGTTGTAAAAGCTTTCAGGCCATATCTTGTTGGAGCAAAGGTAGTTGCTTATGTTCCTCATGCAGCTGTCAAGGATATTCTGACATAGTCTGAAGTAACAGGTAAGAGATGCAAATGGATCAACAAAATCCAAGAATTTGACCTAGAGATTCAAATTACTAAATTGGTTAGAGGTCAGGGTTTGGCTAAACTAATGGCAGAGGCAAATTTTGAAGCAAATCAGATTTGCAATGTAGAAGGAGAAGATGTAATTGCAAGCATTGAGCATACTCAATGGTATACAGATATCATGCATTATCTTAAAAATATGAAGTGTCTAGAAGGATTGAATGATAACTAGAAAAGAATGCTGAAGTTGTAGGCGTCTAATTATGTTTTTATGGATGGGGATTTATTTTGGAAAAATAGGGATGGTGTATTATTATTGTGTCTAGATGAATTTTGAGCTAAACATGTTTTGAGTGAAATGCATGAAGGAGTATGTGGAGGACATTACTCAGCAAAGAAAACAACACATAAAATTCTCAAGGCAGGCTATTATTGGCCTACAATTTTTAATGACTCTTTTGCATATGTGAGAAAATGTGAAGATTGCCAGAAGTTCTCTGGGAAATTGAAATATCAGGGAGCTTTTCCATTAAGACCTTTGCAGGTTGATGCACCTTTTCATCAATGGGGAATTGATTTCATCAGAGAAATACAAGAAAAATCAAGTGGTGGACATAGGTGGATATTGGTGGCCACTGATTATTTCACCAAGTGGGTAGAGGCCATTCCAACTAAACAAGCTACAAGTAGGGTGGTGACGTAGTTCTTGATGGATAATATCATTACTAGGTTTGGTACACCAATGAGGTTCATTATTGATAATGGAATGTGTTTTAGATCAGATGAATTTAGAAGCTTCTGTAGCTCATATGGTATTACCATTTCATATGCAGCCCCTTATCATCCACAGGCTAATGGACAAGCAGAATCTAGTAATAAGAGTCTTCTGAAGATTATAAGAAGGATGCTAGGTTAGAACAAGAAGGCTTGGGATTCAAAATTAAGATTGGTTGTATGGGCTAATAGAATTACAGTGAAGAAGGCAATTGGGAAGTCCCCATTTGAGTTAGTGTATGGAGCACAAGCCAGGATGCCTTTGCAGAACTTGTTACTAGTTTATAAGTTTGTTCTTCAGGAGGATTTGGATATTCCTAAACCCATGGAGGAAAGAATGGAGCAGCTAGCTGAACTGGATGAAACAAGGAGAGTGGCTCAAAATAAAAATATAAAGTTGCAGAAGCAGATGAAATATTTATTTGACAAAAAAGAAAAGGATAGGAAATTTGGAGAAAGTGATCTGGTACTGATGTGGAATGCAAGGTGCCAGGAGAAGGGAAAACATGGGAAGTTTGAAGCCTTATGGCTAGGGCCTTTTGTGGTGGTTGGAAGGAAAGGTGAAGACTCATACTATTTGCAGAATATGGCTAGTGAGGATCAGGAATTGCCTGTACATGGGAAATTTATGAAACATTTTTTCTCTTGAAGTAATACAGAGGATTAAGGGTTGCCAGTGCATGGATAACTCTTGATGGTCCTCTTTGAAATTCTTTTCCATGCACAGTAGTTTAGGAAATAAAAGGAATGGGATTTGCAAGTACATGGACAATCTTGGTTTTCCTTCTTTTGAAATAAATTCTTCCATGTACAGTAGTATAGGGTCTCATTCATTGTCATTTCCATTTGTTCCATCATGCTCACATGTTCCATCACTTTGAGTTTGGTCTGCTCACCCAGAAATCTGAATCCTTGCAATGATCTTACTATCATTCATCCCTAGACGGAGCCACTGTTAGAACTATAAAATTTTGAAATTTTTACAGTCTATTGCATCCAAGAGTTCCAGCATTGAGTCCTCATCATAAGCATAAAATTCTCTCTTTGTATTTCCTTGCTTATTTTTGTCATGTGATCCATTTGAATCCATCTAGTTTTTCATATTTCATTAAAAGACCTGAATCGGCAAGACATAGTAGAAGTCTCCCCGACCTGATTTTTCACTAATGTATGTTTGTCACAGACTATCGGTAGGACAATTTTCTTGTTTTGGAGACAAAAGGAGTCATTTCGGCGAAGGGAATCATTGTCAGAGTGAAGCCATAGCGAATACATTGTGTTTTTCCAACCGGTGCATGTGGAAGCATATCGGTCAAGCTAAAAGTATTCGGGAGGAAGTCATAGCGAAGTGGTTTTTTCTTGCCAACAGGCATATACAAAAAATATATATCGGCATGTGCTGGGGCGTCATTGTAATGTCAAGGCGAATATAATATGTCATACCGATTAATGCACAAAGGGGTTGTTTCGACCAGACTGATTGGTATTGGCATGAACTCATAATGAAATCATTTTTGTCTTACCGATTGACTTGCAAACAAATGTCTCGGTAAGATTATGTGCATCGGGGAAGGTTTTAGCGAAGGGGCCATTGTTTGGTCGAACCAAGTTCAAGGGGATTCAAAAGTTATCGGGGATAAGCTATAGAGTCTTGCCGAGTTAAAACTTATGCCGATAGAGATGTGCATCGCCTAAAAAAAAAAAAAAAGTTTTCGGTATGAG
>VDFB02058242.1:490772656-490796962 GCA_007258455.2 Sequoia sempervirens
AGGACTAGGATTCTTCAGTTGGCCTTGATTTTGGACTGTACAAGAATTGATATGTTCAAGTTGAATTTGTATGTTGACGTGCTTGAATTGAAGATCTATTTGTTTTCCGTCTGAGAGGGACATGATCTGTCTGTGACAGTGCATTGTCTGGCTATTCAAAATTTCTTTCTCTGAGCAAGTTAATCTTTCGTTTTTCACATGGCCTCTTCTCTTAGAGGGAAATTTCGCTTGAATTTCTATCGAAAAAGTCATGAAGTTGCTTGTAGAGTGTAGCACTAAATTTTAAGAGGCTTCGTGATGGGGACATTTTTCACTTTTAGAAGAAACAGGTATGAAGTTGCTAGTAGAGTGTTGTCAGAGGTCTCATGATGGTTACATTTTTGAGGGGGAGAGGTCTTTGAGGTGTTCAGACTTAAATAAATATTATAAGTTTTGATTTGTTTAGGCATTCATATAAAATTACACTAGCTTCTTTAGTAGGGTCTACTTATTAATGTCATTTCACATGAGCCACCTAAACAATAAACAAATCAAAGCTTAGAGTAACTTGTTTAAGCCAAAGCCTTTGAGACTATCAAAATAGGGAGACCACTTAGTAAGCAAATTTGTTGGAAGGGGTTGTTTCAAGTTCTTTATAACATTTTGATTTCAAATTGTGTTGATAAGATTAGACTTTTTGGGTTCAATACATCTCGTTTTGTTGTGTTCAACTATTTGGATTGTGGTGTTTAGTGTTAGTTGATGTATTGTAGTCTTTGTGCTTCTCACCGTTGCTCCTTGGTGTTGGTTAGGCTTTACTAATTTATTTTTTTGCTTTGCATTTATTTATTGTCTTGTCTTCACATGAGAAGTGGATCATCCCACTTTGAGGTGACACTTTTTACCACATGTTGACTATTTTGGAATGTGTGCAAAAGGTTGTAAGACAATCTAAATGTCATTATGACATTGTAAAGTGGGATTTATAGTAAAAATTGAAAAAGACACTTAAGTTTATTTTCAATATCTATGTAGTTGTTGTGAAAGGGTAAAATCTTTGGAATCCTATGGAAGAGAGAGTTCTATACAAGTGTTATATTTAGAGAGATTAAGCCTTCTCCTATAGTGTTGTAGACATAAGAGGATGGGATTAAAGATGTGGTTTAACCACCCTCAAAGATCAAATAGGTTAAACCAAAAGCTTGTAAAGGATATGAAAAAGAGGAGAGCTCAAATAGTTTGTAAATTTATAAAAATAAGGAAGAATCTCCACCTTGTCTCTTGAGGAGGTCCATTTGACATAGACATCAACTAGATATATATACTCCTTTTGATTGGGGATGCATTTTTTATTTAATTACTAATACATACAAGTGTATAACTATGAAGTAAGTGATGGGTATGGATGCTTCTCAATCTTGGTGAACAACTATGGATGAGGAAATGAAAGCATTGAAAAAAATGACACATGGAACTTAGCACCTTTTCCCAATGGATGGAAAACTATTAGTTGTAAATGGGTGTTGAAAAGGAAGATCAATTTAGATGAAAGTGTTGAGAAGTATGAGGCAAGATTGGTTGCAAAATGATATTCTTAGATTCATGGGATATACATTAGTGAGATTTTTTCTCTAGCTACTAAGGTCATTCCTATTATTGTCTTGAAAAAAATGAAAGCATTGGAAAAAAAGATCTCTACATCGTTCATGTCCTTTTGTGCTCATGTTGGCTTGATGTAGGATCTCAAATTCTAGGGGCTTGGTCACCTCCTTTGATCTTTGTCATCCTTTGTCATGTACATCAGTACACTTGAACACCTCTTGAATATCTACTTTAGTCTGAGTTTGAAGCAAATTTATCCTCTCACTAAAGCGGGGGCTAAATGTACTGTAAAAAAATGTCGTGGGTGACATTTTCACACTGGTTTAACTCCTTGTTAAATAAAGCTTAAAAGTTGCCTTGATTTAGGTCTTAGGCATGGCTAAATCATCAATGTGAGATGTCCATCAGGTCTATTATTCACTATTGTTGATCATGTTAGTATTCAATCACTCGCTCAAAATCAATCAAATTAGACAATGGCTATGTCTCTGTTCCTGAGAATGATCCTGAAACCAACCATTCATGCTTCTAATCTTTTAGGAAACTTCCAGGAAATTGTAATCAACATGTTTTAAATTGAAATAAACCAACAACACACCTTCAAAACATTGAACCATCAGATTTCCTATCTCTGTAGTCAAGATACCACGTTGCACCATGGGATCATATTGTTCAAAATACCCAAAACAAGAAGTTTTGATTCTAGAACTTTCCCAGAATATTGATACACCTTTAACATCATTGTTTAATCAGTTTCAACACAAAATCCATCACTTATATCTCTATTGTCATAGAATTACACTTTCTTGCAATCAAAGACCCAAGCCCTAGTAGTATGCCAACATAACTAAACCGGGTATACTAGACAACCCACACTGAATCTCATTAAACCAAATATACCTTTAGTTCAAAACCTGTTTCAACCTAGATTAACATACTTCAAGAGCAATAGCACTTGATTTGGAAAATATATGAGAACCAATAGACTGTCCGCTAGTAAATGCACCAAATTAGGTCAATTTTGTGAAGCAACCATCAAGAAAAAAAACTCCAAACCATTAAATAACCTTAGGAAGCATTGAGTCGGGTTTCAAAACCTTCAAATCATCCACTTTTACAGATTAAAAGTCTCATTATAGCATCAATTATCAAAACCCTCATTTTGGGTAGCCTTAAGCCAAGTAAAGTAAGGGTTTAATGAAAACAACCTTTCCAAACCTTATACCATCTTGTAAATTCTTTAATCAGGCTTGTATAAGTCTGAACCAACTAACCAAACCCTCTCCAAATCTGTTTGCATACTTTTATAATTGTATCCACCTTGGAACCATGCTTTTTGTAAAGAAACTCTGTATTTTTTGTTGGGACAGCAGCATCCAACCTCTATTCTCACCTTCCCCTACACATATCAACACACACACACACACCTTAAAACATCCTAACCTAACCTACTCCACTGAACTACAGGACCTAAATTAGTGGAGTAGTCATTGAAATCCTAACTAGACTCTCAAAACCCCAATTTAAAGGTTACATACCGAACTACAGAAAATGGACTCAAACACAAGTTTAACTCAACCAAATTCCTCCAAAATGATCTTGAATGAAAGCTAACTCTATTTCCTATATAAAACAATAAGATTTAGAGCCTAAATCTTTTGTACAGGCCGTACAAATTGACAAACAACAGAGAAAATACTACAAAATTTGTACAAGGCACTTTTATTTATTATATTGCTCAAGAATACAAGACTCCAATCATTTGTTTGCCCCTTACAAGCTTTATAAAGAGGTTTCCAATCAGTTAAGGCAACCATCTTTTCACCTTCAATGATCTAACAACCTTTCACCTAACATGACCCTTCATCTTCCCTTTGCATTTTTGTAATTTCTTGCAATATTGCAATATACATCTTTTGCAACTTTTAGCATTTTTTTGCAAATTAATTTGACTCACCTTCTAGAGACCTATTTGAGACTTTAAACACATTGCATATGACTTTTGCAATATACATCTTTTGCAACTTTTAGCATTTTTTGCAAATTAATTTGACTCACCTTCTAGAGACCTATTTGAGACTTTAAACACATTACATATGACCTTTACATGATCTTTTCACATTGTTTTACATTTGAACACTCAAATTTTACAAATTTTCCTACTGAAGGCATTTGGTACACAAGGTACTCTTGCACCATACAACTAGCCTACAAAAACTTTCCAACTACTATTACAAATATAATGAAAAGTCAATTATTAGACAAAAATAATAGAAACTTTTCTTTATATATATATATATAAGAAAGTAAAATACAAATAATAAAAACTATCAACACATAGTTGATAGAATTACATTACAACCATACTTAAGATTGAGGAACCGAAATAATAAAGATTCGCTAATGAAATTGAAACATTTTATTACATTCACCAAGTTTATTATTGTCCTAAACTAAACTCAATTTTTAATAATTTTTTTTAAAAAAAGAGAATGATCCACTAGGACTAAATTTATTGACCATCTCTTTTTCTAGAACATTATTTTTCATTTAGCAAGAAATTTGCTCATTCAACCTTCCCATTGCTTTGAAGCGCGGCTCCTTTTCTTCATATTTCTGCTGAGAGTAAACCTTCATATAGTCACCAAATTGATACTTTGGATAAGTATATAATTCATGAGCAGTGTTTCCATTGGGTTGAGCAATGAGTTGGGGTGCAGGGCTCACCACTGCACTGTACGAGGGATTATAGAAGGATGCCACTGATAACCGGTTTCCATCCTTTGTTGGAAGAATTCTGTGCCATGCACTCTTATACTTGCCATTGCTCACTGCTTCCAAATGATCACCTATGTTGACAACAATTGAGTGGTGCATGGGTTGCACATCAATCCATTTATCATTGTTAAGCACTTGAAGCCCTGGAACCTCATCATCTTGGTACAAAAGAATGAGGCCACCTGCATCTGTATGAGCACGGATGCCCTTTATGAGGTCTGGCCTAGGGCACGGAGGATAATGGCTCACCTTGGTGCCAAAGAATGGCTTTTCTCCCCCTGCAAATGCCCTTTTTAGATATCCTTTCTCCAGCCCCAAACTTTCACTTATTATTTCCAACAATTTCTCTGTCAGTCTGAATATTTGGCTGCGGAACTCCTCAATTATCTCCCTATATAAAATGAAAAAAGTTAATGTATAAGAGATGTTTTGCATTGACTTGAATGAAATAAGTTTCAAACATCTGGACCCTTCAAAGATAATGTTTACCTTCGTACAAATGACATTTCAAAATAAACTTAGAATTTGAAAAATAATCTTAAAATTTTAGAATTATTTTCTTCTTCCGTAAAATATTTAACTTTGTTTCAGTGCTGAAGAACAGAGTTTACAATGATTCTACTAGTCAAAATAATTGTACCCAAATTAAATTATATGAATTTCTTCTGTTGATTAATTGCTCATAAAATTTATATAGAAAGGCCAAATAAAATGATGTGCAGCAGAGTAGATTAGTATTGATTGCATATTATACGTACTTGAAATCTTTAGGTTCCAAAGGCCAGGAATTTGTGTCTTGCATCTCGTGCACTTGAAAAACATCCTCCCAATCCATATTCTCAATCTTCTCAACATTTGCTCCCTTGGCTTCAGCTTCAATGGCTCTGTTCAGTGCCCTTACTGGTAAAGAATTCTTGAAGTTTTGTTCTCTGTTAATCTTATATTGCTCTGAACATACCTCCTTCACACGGTCCAGAAGACCATGGTCAATGCCATGGTTTATAATCTGAAAAATAAAATAACATTTTACTTCAATTTCATCTATGTTATTGAAGAGTTTATCAGTCACATAAGTTTGTAATGAATAACTCATAAAGCATAATGTGTTGACGGTTTAATAAATAAGATAGCAAAGAGTAGTGTTGGGATGTGCGACTTCCTGATGTAAATGTAATAAAAATTAAATAGACTCTAATAAATGTTTAAAACATCTCTTATATATTATGAACATTAAATATACTGTTATAGATGACTAAAACAGCATTTGTATGTAATGAATATCTCAGTGACTATCATGAATGGTTATAGTATAGTTTATATGTAATGAATAATATATAGGCCGTCATGAATGCTTAAAATATCGTTTATATAATAAATATTAAATAAAATATCACGATGATGAAAGGTGAATTCATAAACAGCTGACCCAGGTTTTCTATTGCTACTGTAACTCAGATAAGAAGCAGCCATATATACCTGAAAAAATCCAGGAGACTCACAAGCCTGTGCGATTTGAGCCGTAATGGCCTTCCTGTCTCCTCCATCAATGTTCTTCACGTCAGTCACTGGAACAACCATTTCTAAATTCCTCGAAAGCCAAAAGACAATCAAATGCTAAACAAACTTGCACAACTGAGAAGATAGAAGAACACTTGCTAATGCTTATAACCCTGACACCCTATTTATATCTTAATTGTCTGTCGACATACCACAGTCGCCAAGAATTAAAATTCACTGGTAGATTAAATCATGTGTCAGAATACTGTTCAAGTTATTGTTGACGATTAGATAAAAAGGCAATATTGTTTTTGTTGTCTTGCAGTTCAATGGGGCCATTTGGTATTTTGACTAACATTCACATTTCGTGTTCAATTCAAATCGGACAGCTTGATTTTCTACAGCTAAATCTAATTGTTGTTTGACTATGATTCTTCATTTGGCCTCGATTTTGGACTATACAAGAATTGATATGTTCAAATTGAATTGAAAATCTATTTGTTTTGCGTCTGAGAGGGACATGAACTGTCTGTGACGATACATTATCTGGCTATTAGGCTATTCAAAATTTCTTTCTCTGAGTAAGTTAAGCTTTCCTTTTTCACGTGGCCAGTTGTTCCAATCGTCTCATAATTTTGTTTTGCCTCTTCTCGTGAGGGGACCTCCGTTTGAATTTCTATCGAAAAAGGCACGAAGTTGCTCAAGAGAGTTTTTAAGAATTAAATTTTGAGAGGCCCCATGACGGGCACATTTCGATATTTTAGGAGAAACAGCACGAAGTTGCTCGTAGAGTATTGTCAAGCACTAAATTTTGAGAGGCTTCATCATGGGCACATTTTTTATATTTCTGAGAGAGATTTTTAAGGTGGTCAGGCTTAAACAAATAGAAGTTTTGATTTGTTTAGGTTACTCACATCAGGAGAGGAAAGGTGCAAGAGTGATAGAGAATTATTTGTTTATAATGAATTGAAGGAAATATTTGTATAAAATTCAAGTTCTAAGATTTTGTAGTCAATGATTCCCTATACTTGTATGAAATGAAACTGGAAAAAACTTTTTGATTGTTTATTTATATGATAATTTGACAAGTATACTTTGATTATGTTAATAAATCAATAACCATATATTTGAATCTCCTGTAACAAGATACCAAAGCAGCATAACATAACTATTTTATTTTCTATAGAAAATTTGTTGGCGGACGTGGACTACCAACTATGCAAAGTTTAATCTTCCCTGCCATCGTAGGTTGGATCCTCTTCATCAACAAGTTTTGAATCAAGGCGTATGATGTGTGTATGGTTGATCTTGAGCTGACAAGTTATTATTTTACATGATACATCTAATTAGGCCAACCTAATTTAATTAATGTTGTAGGTTTTTGTCAATGTAATGGGTATAAGTATAAGATCATCTTGGTGTTGAAGAGCAATGATTAAGTTAAGTGTGCAAATTCCTAAGGAGAGAATGTGAATGTGACATGAATGCAAAGCAGAGTAGAGTAATATGAAGTATGTTGATTCAATTTTTTGAGATTCAATGGAATTGTATTTCATGCACATTATTGATGCATTTGTAGTAGTTCAAAAACTTGGTAGTGAGCCATCCCTCTCTTCTATTTCTCTTATTTGCTAGATAGTGAGTCCACCAGATTGTGAATCCATCTGGCAGTGACCCTTTTTGCAATATCCTATAACTAGTTGTAATATATTGTGATCTAATCCTTATCCTGGTTTTTTTCCTTTTTGAGTTTTCACATAAAATTTTGGTGTTCTTGTGCTATATGCTTTGATGGTTTCTTTCCTTATTGAAAACTGAATATGATGTGTGGAATGAATGTTGAAATGGTGAATCTATTTTAGAGAATATTGATTCACCCTCCCTCTCAATATTCTAGGTGTTCAATAGATTTATGGAAATTTTTTGAGGCGGGCATGGCTCCATTTTCTCTTGGTAATGAAGGGTTTTAATGAAGACATTACCTCCAAATTATTCAATTCTTGGAGGGAGGAGAAGGTCAATATTGAGAGCATAAGCTTTGAAGTTACTCCAAAGTTAATGGCTAAAGTAATGGGATTAGAGTGTAGAGTAATAAAGGTTGCAAAAGTTAGTAACAACAATTATTAATGATTTATTGATAGTTTTTTGGAAGGGGAGGAGAAGCTGAAAAGGTGCCAAAATAATTATGACTATGAGAAAATTCCATCACCATATGGCTTGATAAACATCCATATAATGAAATACTTTACTTTAGAAGCTAGATACACAAATGCGCATGACTACCATTTTCCATTTTTAAATCACATTAGGAGAAAGGAGAAAATTAACATCCCCTTTTTCTTGGTCTCCTCCTTGCAATAGTGCAAGGCTAAAGGGGCCTTTCCCCCATTACATTGGCGTTTGATTCTTAGACTCTACAATTGTATCTCTACTTTTACCTCTATGCATGGCTCCACAAATTCTGTGAAGCCTTTACAAATTGAACCCCTGAACAAGTAGCTCAATTTTCCCCATAATAACCCTAGCACTAACAAGAAGTCAAAATTGGGTTCCAAGAATCCTACTACATTGCTTAAGGAATCTCCCCTCTTAATGATGAAGTACATGAATCATCTAAGAAAATTGTTAAGTCTACCCCTCCCTCTTAATTCATGAAACCCAAGGTTAAGCTCTCTGCTTATTAAAACCACATTGTTGGGGTTGAACATTCTTACCCCCCTTTCAAGCAACCAAAGTTCTAGTTAAACTCTCTAGCTCTAAATGTAAAGGCTAGGAGCCAAAAGATTTTATGACTATTAAGAAAGTTACGGGTATGTGCAGGATCATGGTATGCCAAAAAGTGGCAATATTTGTAGGGTATGTGGCTGATGACTTTTTTTTCACCCAAAATTAATGAAACAAAAAGGGTTTTTAGAGGAGATTCTCAGCTTTCCAAAAATATAAATTATGATTTAATTTGAATTTAATAAATAATTATTATTCATTTTCTATTAGAATTACGACTAAAGTCCTGATCGATAGGCTGATTGAAAAACATCTATAACTTTCAAGCGGTATCATATTTTTTGAATCCAAAACATGCGTCACATTCTATGCTTTACATACTATAGGATTAAAAAAATAAAAATTAATTTCATGAATTTTTGACCAAGTTAAGGTGGTCGACAGACGAGTTTTTTTATATTTTCTAAAAGTTGTAATAAAAAATCATAATTAATTATTTACTTGGAAAAAAAATTACAAAAAATATGCATCACATCTGGACATGAGTCCTCTACTTATATATAAAATCTTACAAAAAAATATTATCATTTTATTATGGTTAGGTGGTCAGACAGACACCTACTTCTTTTTTTCCTGAAATTTAAGTACTCTGCATTGAAATTTCAAATTTTCACCAAATAGATTTTATTTATTTTTAAATAAACCTAGTATTTTAGAAACTACATTCAATTTTCTACAAATTCTATTCTTACATATTTTTTAAATAATATAGATAACTTATTCAAATATTTACGTCAAGTTTCCTAACACTGATTTTTCTGAATTTTTTGCCACTTAAGGGCCTGTTTGGCATACCATGATCCTGCACATGCCCTTACTATAGATATTCCTGATGAAGGGGTGGAAGGATTGGTGGGTGATTCTAGTAGTGGTAAAGTAGAAAGGAGGTTAGCTAGACTGGCTAGTCAAAATGCTAAAGGAAAAATGCTTTCTTTTGAATAACATGATGATGGGTCATCTAACGAAGAATATATACCAACTTAAGAGGATCCTTTAGATCTAAGCCAAAAAGAATTGGAAGTTGTGTTAATGGATGACCCAGGTGATGGAATGACCAATATGGAAGAGGGGAAGAGGAGAACTTCGATGAGTAAGAATAGGTTGAGGATTCGAAGGAAGATGCATAGGATGTCGGATGTGTGGACAAGGGACACGATGATGAGAATGTGAACATTACAATAAGCTTTGAGGATGATAGGGATTTGGAGGATCTAGGACCCTTTAGAATTATCAGCTCTAGGTCAACTCTCTGCAAGAAAAAGTCATTAGGATGGACAATGCCTTTAATTATTTGATCTCTATTACCTATGGCACTATGAACAGGGAAATTTTTGGCACAGTTTCTTGGCTGTCAAAGGTAAGGAAAATGAAATAGAAAATGGAAGCCACTCAGGATTTGGACATGCTAATCGAGGACAATGTTGGATAAGGAGAGGACCCATGGCAAAAGGATTTGGATTTGCTGAAAAAAGAAAAGAATTTAATTAACTATCAAAATGATTAGTTCAAGTTTCTACTATTTTTTTTGTTTTGGGGCATGTGTGCCTTTCATCGAAGGCATATTTTCCATACTATTCTTGTTTTTTCTATTCATGGACCTTTAGTTCTTGACTATTTCCTATTTTGTGCTATTTCTCAGTTGGTTGGTTGACTTGGTTATGGTTTGTACTAATGGTTCTTGTTTTGTGTTGTTTCTTGGATATAGGCCTACTTTTGATTATGGTGTGAATTGTTTTTTTGTTTGAGATCAGGGTCATAATCTTTCTATTTTAATCAAAAACATGAATTATCCATCATCTTTCCATATGTAAATAAATTTACCTTCATAATTAATTACCACCTTTATTTCAATTATATTACATATTCCAACTCTATTATCTAGATTACCTATCTAATCTCTCTATGTGAAGAATTTCTCTTTCTTTTTCAAATATATAATTTTATTCATTTTCAATTTTTTCATTCTTATTTAAAATTCGATTAGAACAATATTGTAGGTCCATTACACATTTTAGTACAAATCTCCTAGTCACTATAAAATTAAAATGTAATCAACTTTTAAACTGAAAATCATGGTTTCATTATTTAAAATGATATTATTTATATATGTTTTTTAATTATATAGAAAAATAAGTCTAATTAAAATATTCTTTACACAAATTAAACATAAATTCATGTAGACTAATAATTTACTTTATGTATGAGATTATTAATTTAATTATTAAACCTCCATATTGATATTTTTTATGTAAATTATTATTGATTAAGAAAAAATATTATAAAATTCAAAATATTTATTAAATTTATAATTTTTTTATTTTAAATGTTTATATTAGATAAAACATAATTTTTAAAATACTAAGACAAATACACATTAATATAATTTATTGTTTTATATACAAATTATTTTATAAAGTATTTTTTGTTTAAATATCATTTAAAATTTGACAATAATATTTCCAACTACTATTACAAATTTTAGACAAAAGTAATGGGAACTAGAAAACAAAAATGCAAATAGAAAAAATACAAACAATAAGAACTACCAATAGGTAGTTGATATTTTTAATGTAAAATATTATTAATCAAGAAAAATAAAAATTGTTATTAAATTCATAATATTTATAAATTTATAATTTTCTTTTAAATATTTACATTATATAAAAAATGAATTTTAAAATATTATCAAACAGATACACATTAATATAATTTATTGTTTTTTATATAAATTATTTTATAAAAAAACTTTGTTTAAATATTGTTTAAAAAATAATAATAAAATTTTCAACTACTATTAAAAATAAAGTAATAAGAAATATTTTTTTTATATTGAAGAAACCGAAAATACAAATAATAAGAGTTATCAATATATAATTAAACACGACCTTAAAAACATATATTCTATCAAGAATTACATTACAACCTTCTTCAATACTTAAACTAAACAATCTTGTTATTCACCAAGATTATTGTTATTGTAAAACTAAACTAAATTTTTAATAAATTAAAAAAAAAAGAATGGTCCATTAGTATTGACCATCTCTCTTTCTATAACATTATTTATCATTTAGTAAGAAATTTGTTCATTCAACCTTCCCATTGCCTTGAAGCGCGGCTCCTTTTCTTCATATTTGTGCTGAGAGTAAACCTTCATATAGTCACCAAATGGATACTTTGGATAAGTAGATAATTCATGAGCAGTGTTGCCATTGGGCTGACCAACGAGCTGAGGTGCAGGGCTCACCACTGCATTATATGAGGGATTATAGAAGGATGCCACTGATAACCGGTTTCCATCCTTTGTTGGAAGAATTCTATGCCATGCACTCTTATTCTTGCCATTGCTCACTGCTTCCAGCTGATCACCTATGTTGACAACAATTGAGTGGCGCATGGGTTGCACATCAATCCATTTACCATTGTTAAGCACTTGAAGCCCTGGAACCTCATCATCTTGGTACAAAAGAATGAGGCCACCTGCATCTGTATGAGCACGGATGCCCTTTATGAGGTCTGGCCTAGGGCATGGAGGATAATGGCTCACCTTGGTGCCAAAGAATGGCTTCTCACCCCCAGCAAATGCCCTTTTTAGATATCCTTTCTCCAGTCCCAAACTTTCACTTATTATTTCCAACAATTTCTCTGTTAGTGTGAATATTTGGCTGCGATACTCCTCAATTATCTCCCTATATAAAATGAAAAAAGTTAATGTATAAGAGATGTTTTGCATTGACTTGAATGAAATAAGTTTCAAACATCTGGACCCTTCAAAGATAATGTTTACCTTCGTACAAATGACATTTCAAAATAAACTTAGAATTTGAAAAATAATCTTAAAATTTAAGAATTAGTTTCTTCTTCCATAAAAAAATTTGACTTTGTTTCAATGCTGAAGAAAAGAATTTAGAATGATTCTACTAGTCAAAATAATTGTTTCAAGTTAAATTATATGAATTTCTTCTGTTAATTTTGTTTGTGAATTGCTCATCAAATTTATATAGAAAGAACAAATAAAATGATGTGCAGCAGAGTAGATTAGTATTGATTGAATATTGTACGTACTTGAAATCTTTAGGTTCCAAAGGCCATGAATTTGTGTCTTGCATCTCGTGCACTTGAAAAACATCCTCCCAATCCATATTCTGAATCTTCTCAACATTTGTTCCCTTGACTTCAGCTTCAATGGCTCTGTTCAGAGACTTTACTGGTAAACAATCCTTGAAGTTTTGTTCTCTGTTAATCTTATATTGCTGTGAACATACCTCCTTCACACGGTCCAGAAGACCATGGTCAATCCCATGGTTTATGATCTGAAAAATAAAAAAACATTTTACTTCAATTTCATATATGGTTTTGAAGAGTTTATCAATCACGAGTTTGTAATGAATAATTCTTGACGGTTCAATATATAAGATAGCAAAGACTAGTGTTGGGAAAGTTTTAATGATGTAACCATCACTTCTATGTAATGAAAATAGAACATCTCTTATATATTGTGAATATCAAATAGACTGTTACGAGTGTTTAAAACATCACTTGTATGTAATGAATATTAATTAGACTGTCATGGATGGTTAAAACGTCATTTATATGTAACTCAGATAAGAAGCAGCCTTATATACCTGAAAGAATCCAGGAGAATGACAAGCCTGTGCGATTTGAGCCATAATGGCCTTCCTGTCTCCTCCATCAATGTTCTTCACGTCAATCACTGGAACAACCATTTCTAAATTCCTCGAAATTCAAAAGACAATCAAATGCTAAACAAACTTTCACAACCGAGAAGATGGAAGAACACTTGCTAATGTTTGTAACCCTGACACCCTATTTATATCCTGGTCTGTCAACATACCACCAGTCGCCAAGAATTCAGTCATTGGCAGATTCAATTCACGTGTCAGAATACTTTCCAAGCCTATTCAAGTTACTTTCCACTGTCTCGCCAAACTTACCGATTTGGCGTTTTCCTTATTTTCCTAAAAGTAAATCCATTAGGATTCACACAGGACTAGGATTCTTCAGTTGGCCTCGATTTTGGACTGTACAAGAATTGATATGTTCAAGTTGAATTTGTATGTTGACGTGCTTGAATTGAAGATCTATTTGTTTTCCGTCTGAGAGGGACATGATCTGTCTGTGACAGTGCATTGTCTGGCTATTCAAAATTTCTTTCTCTAAGCAAGTTAAGCTTTCGTTTTTCACGTGGCATCTTCTTTTAGAGGGAACTTTCGCTTGAATTTCTATCGAAAAAGTCACGAATTTGCTCGTAGAGTGTAGCACTAAATTTTGAGAGGCCTCGTGATGGGCACATTTTTCACTTTTAGAAGAAACAGGCATGAAGTTGCTAGTAGAGTGTTGTAGAGGTCTCATGATGGCTACATTTTTTACCTTTTTGGGGAGAGGTCCTTGAGGTGTTCAGACTTAAATAAACATTCTAAGTTTTGATTTGTTTAGGCATTCAAATAAAATTACACTAGCTTCTCTAGTAGGGTCCACCTATTAATGTCATTTCATATGAGCCATCTAAACAAATCAAAGCTTAGAGTAAGTTGTTTAAGCCAAACCCTTTGAGACTATCAAAATAGGGAGACCACTTAGTAAGTAAATTTGTTGGAAGGCGTTGTTTAAAGTTCTTTATAACATTTTGATTTCAAATTTTCTTGATAACATTAGTCTTTTTTTGGTTCAATACATCTTGTTTTTGTTGTGTTCAACTATTTGGATTGTGGTGTTTAGTGTTAGTTGATGTATTGTAGTCTTTGTGCTTCTTACTGTTGGTCCTTGATGTTGGTTAGGCTTTACTAATTTATTTTTTTTGCTTTGCATTTATTTATTGTTTTGTCTTCACATGAGAAGTGAATTATCCCACTTTGAGGTGATACCTTTTACCACATGTTGACTATTTTGGAATGTGTCTAAAAGGTTGTATGGAAATGTTAATGTCATTATGACATTGTAAAGTGGGATTTACAGTCAAAATTGAAAAAGACACTTAAGTGTATTTTCATTATCTATGGAGTTGTTGTGAAAGGGTAAAATCTTTGGGATCCTATGGTAGAGAGATTTCTATACAAGTGTTATATTTAGAGAGATTAAGCCTTCTCATATAGTGTTGTAGACATAAGAGGATGGGAACAAAGATGTGGTTTAACCACCCCCAAAGATCAAATAGGTTAAACCAAAAGCTTGTAAAGGATATGAAGAGGAGGAGATCTTAGATAATTTATATAAATTTCTAAAGAGAAGGAAGAATCTACATCTTATCTCTTGAGGAGGTCCATTTGACTAGATATATATACTCCTTCAGATTGGGGATGTATCTTTTCTTTGATTACTAATACATATGAGTGTATAACTATGAAGGAAGTGATGGGTATGGATGCTTCTCAATCTTGGTGAGCAATTATTGATGAGGAAATGAAAGAAAAAAAAAAAATGACACATGGAACTTAGCACCTTTTCTCATTGGATGGAAAACTATTAGGTGTAAATGGGTGTTCAAAAGGAAGATCAATTTAGATGAAAGTGTTGAGAAGTATGAGGCAAGATTGGTTGCAAAATGATATTTTTAGATTCATGGGATATAGATTAGTGAGATTTTTTCTCTAGCTACTAAGGTCATTCCTATTATGCTCATGTTATCTATAATATTAGCTAAATTGATTTAGAAATATATCAGTAGATATAAAGAGAACATTTCTACATAGTTACTTAAACACAAAAATGACATTAAAGTGTTCTTGATAAAGAAGACTTTAGCACCTTGAGAGGGGAAAATGTTGATGCAAGGACTAAAATGAGCCTACACAAAAACTAAGGGAATGGACACCAAAGTGGGTATAAAAAATGTGAAATTGCAAAGGTATGCAATTTACGACACTACAATCCTACCATGAAAGATGCCTACTTTCACAAAGATTTATAGTTTTATGAGTCCTTCCCATGGTTAGATTCTACATTCGCTTATTTCCTGTCACTACCTACTCCGCCTTATTTATATCATAAGGTTACCTGTGCATCAGGGGATAATTCATATGATAGTTCAATCCCATCACCTCCTACATGAACATTTCTACTTCCTACCACTCATGTTTTTCCTAAGTGATCCCATGATAATATACATCATCTTTATCTAGTGATCCTATGCCTTGTTTTTGCACTTTCCCTTAGTCTTATAATACATTATTTTGAGTCATGGTATATCTATTGATGCATGTAGTGTTTTAGAGGCTTCAAATATTCCAAAGTGGGGATCATGCTATGGATGGGGATTGAGGGCATGGAAATGCTATAAGGTAAAATAACATAATAAAAATGCATTAAACACATAAAAATTTATACCTTAACACTTCCAAACTCAATGGTTGAGCTAAATAGGTGAACCATAAGCCTATTGATATTCTCTCAAAATGCCTTAGAAATGAGGATCGCTCTAATGATATTTTTCATAATCTTGTTACAATAAATGAACTTGATAAAAATGGAGAGTGAAGGCTTCTATTTATAGAAAGAGGCTCAAATGGATGGAGGGCTAAGATCTTGCCACAAGATCAATGGCTCATGTTGAGAGTTGCTCTCAAGTAAGAGGAAGAAGACAAGTTTCATGTGGGGGTTAATGCAGAGTGGAGGCTTAAATGAAGATGATTGGGTAAGATTATGGAGGATTATGATGTTGGATCCCAAGAGAGGAAAATCTTTGAATTTTTGGTTATCTCTAGGGAGGTAGAATTTAAAATTATATTTCATAGAGAGGAGGGAGATGGCCCCATACAAAGTCAACTTAAAAGGGTAAATATGTAGGCAAGCATGTGAGAAGGAATGACACATGACAATTGGTTGAATTGAAAATTGAAGAAAGCATTAAGTGGAGATTAGGAAAGGATAATTTAATTAATTAATCTATGATAAATTAATTAATGGGTTTTTAGAGGAAATAGGTGTTGGTGACTAAGGTTATATTAATTAAATTATTTAACATTTAGAAGAATGAGATAATAGAAAAAATAATTAAATAAATATTTAATTAATTTACAAGAATAACAAAATAATTAATTAAAAAATAAAATATTTAATTAATTATGGGATAACAAAGTAGATTAATTAAAATTTGGAATTTTAAATTAATTGATAATGTGAAGTTAGATTTGGGGAGTATATAGGGACATTCTTCATTGATGAAGAATCGCATATGAGATTTGCTTTCTCTTCCTTTGAGGAGAAAGATGTTTCAGTGCAAGTGGATGTTATGTACCATATGATTTTATTGAGTGATACAAGGCATGATTTTTTGCTAATAATTTCTCTTAGGTTGATGGTATTGAATACTTTGAAACATTGGCTCATGTATCCAGGATGGGCTCAATTCACCTTGTCATTCCTCTTGTTGCATTTCAAGGTTGCAATAATTACAAGATGGATGTGAATAGTGCTTTCTTACATGATGATCTTCATGGCGATATCTGCATGGATTAGCCTCTAGGGTTTGTGAATAACTCTTTTCTTGTTTGTAGGCTATGTCGTTCTTTGTATGGTCTCAAAAAATCCCCTAAGCCTTGGTATGCGAAGATAGATGGTTTCCTTCTTGCATTTAGTTTCACACAATACTAAATTGATCGTACAATATATATTTAGAGACATGGAGTTGATATTTCGATACCTATCTTGTACATAGAACATATATGATTTAATTCTCACTACTAACTCCTCAATTATTTAGGATGTACATTAATTGATGGATCACTTTGCAATGGTAGATCTTGGAATTTTTCACTTCTTTGTTAGTCTATAGGTTCTTCAATATTTTAAGGGCCTCTCCATACATTAGAAAAAGTATTCCATTGATCTGCTTCATCATTTCAACATGTTTGATTGTAATCCAACTCCTACATTATTTCAATTAAGTTCCACATTGACTACCATTTTCACCACACCAAACATTGATGCTACTTTTTATAGATAATTAGTGGGTAGGTTCTTATATTTGACACACGCATAGCTTGATATCACCTAATTTTTTCTTGGGATTATCTCCCATTTTCTCACAATCCTCATGCAATTCATTGGAAGGTATCCAAATACATTTTGAGGTATATAAAGAGAACTACACACTTTGGAATTCAATACATAATAGGACAATTAGACATAGTACACTTCACCAAATCAAATTGGTAGGTGATGTTGACTCATGAAAATCCACTTTGATTTTATATTTTGTCTTAGTTCTAGTCTAGTTTGCTGATCTTGCAAGAATAAAGCCATGATTGAATTATCATCCATTTAAGCTTAGTATCAAGGCATAGTTCTTGCTAGCTAAGAGGTTTTGTGGATTTTAAATTTATTATGATAGAGCTTCATCTACCACCTAATAATCCTACACTTCTTTGGTGTGATACCTAAAGTGCCAATCACATTGTATAATACCTAGTTGAGTTTCATAGGATGAATCACATAAAGAAATACATGCATTTATTTTGACCAGTCATCCACAATGGTCATCTCTCCTTAGAGTATTTTCTTATTGAGGAACAAGTTGTAGACATCTTCACTAAACCTTTGGCATCACCTTATTATATTTAGTTACAATCGATGTTGGGGGTGAAGGATGTTGATGTAATTAAATATTTAATTATGCTTTATTAAGTTTAATTAGGCCCTAATTAGGTTTTCCTTTTAGGATTTTTTATCTTTCTCTATAAAAGCAAGTTATCTTATGTAATTCATTATTCCCAATATAGTATTTGCATGATTATTATACTAATTTATCTTGCATGTTTTATTTTCTCCTTGTAAAAGGATAATCACAAGTTGTGCAAGTGATCTTGGTTTTATTGAGTTTATTGGAAGCTGTAATATGGCATTAGAGCCTTGATCTACAAGCCCCTTCTTGGATTTAGGAGAAATTCAACCAAGAGATTTTTTTGGGAATCTTTGAACATATCTAGCTTTGAGAATTTTTTTTGGTGCATGTTGGAGAAAAATCAACCTCACCATCACAATTGGGAGGTTGGAGAAATGAATTTTGACATAAAATTCAACTAGTTTTAGCATTAGGTGCAAAAAAGGAATTTTTTTTGGTTTTGGAGGCCGTACAACACCCAAAACCCTCATGCCTATGGCTAGAATTAAAAATAAAAAATCTAAATAATTTTTCTCGATGCTAAATTAATGTTGCCAGTTTAAAAAGGTAGCACTATCCCTATGAGCGACACCCACAAGTAGTGCCACTAGCCTTACCCACTGCTTGCGAATCAAAGAAAACCCTTGAGAGTTTATCACACCAACTATTGGTCATTTAAGTGCCAAAGCGCTCTACTCAATCCCTTGCTAGCCCCTCAAGCCTCAACATTAGTCACATTAGTGACCAAGGGCTTCACTAAAGCCTGAATCCATCATCTCCCTGGTTGCACGTGTGGCTAGGGGCTACTTTTTCTAGCCCCCTATGCTATTTGAAGGCCAAATCAGGCAGTTTTTACAAAATCGAGTGTATACTTAGATGAAAGGTGTAAAGATGTTATAAAGAATTAGTTGCCCCCTTACTTATCTTAAAATTTATGTGTGAGGAGATGAATTGGAAATTACTCTAAAATTCTAACTTGGAAAGTAATATGTTAATGGTTGCAATGTAATATTGTAGGTCTAAAGATAATTTATTATTAAGTAATATAATTTATTATTAAGTAATAAGCCTAGACCCTAGGTCAATGAGATGAATCTATAAGTGATTCATGATGTTCAAGTTGGATTATGAATAAAATGGGTAGAGTTTGATCCAATACCTTGATATCCTTAAGGGGGAGTATTAGCAAAACCTTTATTATGGGGAAACCTATGTGTTTAAATCCCTTGAGAGATCTTGTGAGGAGAACTATGTGTCACTTCAATCCTATTTGGAAGCACGTACATAGGTAATCCTTGGGTGAAAGATGCCCTTGTGATCTTAACTGTGTAGGGGGAGGGTCTAGTCGGGATAACTCCCAAAATTTTGCATTGTTTCTAATTCCTTTAACCTTTTCTCTTTAGTATTATTCAAATGAGGCCAAAATGGGTATTAGATGTTTGTGAAAGAGTTAAGAAAACTTGATAACTTGTATATAATACATAATGTGTTTTTGAATAGTATGTTGAATTAAGGAAATGGATTTGACTACTTGGTAGTGGGTACATGTTGAGTTGAGCTCATCTTATTTTGGTTCTAGGTGATTTATCTTATATGTTATAAAAATTGACCTCAAACTTATACAACTATGTATAGGATCCTAAATTAGTCGATTGTGATCTACTTATTCCTACTAAGCTTGATACATGTGTTAAATTTTATGACAATAGATGGAGTAGGACCCTACAAGAGCATAGGAAGATGTTTTAAACCTCTAGTATTTAGGTTAAATTCTAATCCATTTGAGGTGATCACTAATGAAAAACTCCTATGAGCTACTTAGATATAAGCTTATCTATGCTTCAGGTTGATAGTAGTCAAGGAACATACTATGTTGGTAGATTGTTAGCTGTACCACTTGGTAGTGGGGTGAAATTTTTTGGGAGTGCATGTGGGAATTGGGGTTAGCAGAATGCCTATGATGGATGTCCAATGTGTGCTAGAGGGTTGGATGGATTTCCTATAGTACCATGGCCTGAAGGCCAATAGAATGCACATGATGGACCACCTTGTTTTCTCAGTTGTTTGGTGGATTGTAGTGAAGAGAGTTTCTAATGAAGAATAAGTAGGCAAAAATTGGACCAACCTCCTAGTATAGGTTTGGCATGACTTGATCTAGGTAATTATATTATCTTAGATTATCGAAGGTAGGTAACACCTTAGTTGAATGGTCATTAGGAAGTTGACCCTATGCACTATAGGCTATTCTAATTATTTACTCTCTCACCATGTGCCACAAAATCCACTTGGATGGGGTGGATAGGCATTGACGTGTTTAGAGAATTTATGTGTGTTACTTTGTGAGGTGTTTTTTTACTTAAGTTCTTTATTGAATGATTATCAAAAGTAGTATGGTGTGCTTACTATCATCACAATTGGTGAAAAAGACCAATGAAAAGGATGAGACCCATGGTGTAGTATGTAATACACCAAATTTCATTTTCTATCTAGGATACACTAAAAGGGTAGGTGCTAGTCACTCGTATATATTTTAGCCACTCCCTAAGTACTTGTATAAATGGCCTAGGGTTTGTACACATTGTTATACTAGTACCCTTACTTATTATAATATCAAGTAGTATGGGATGTTTTATTGTTGTCATAGTGGGTTTATATGATTATGAATTATATAGTGGGAGGATGCATGTATAAGGTTGCATCTATTTCCACTTTAATAGTTGTTCTTTATGTGAACATGTAACTTATTGTGTGGATTGTTACATTGGATATATGTGATTTATGCTTGAGATTTTTGTGCCATTATATTTATGATATACGTGTGAGATAATCATTTGTGTACTTGTGATGTGCATATGAACCAATCACTATTGTACTTATGATGTGTATAAGCTAGTCACCTTGTATGTATGTGATGTATACTCAAGATAGTCACTATGTAAGTGATCTTTGGATTATGGTAAGATATGACCCTTGTGTATTTTTGTATTTTTTTACACTAATGCTTGGTTATGTTTGGTATGGAACCAAAACTTGATTGGAAAAATATTATCATGCTAAATTAAGATTGGATAATTTGATATCTTACACTTAATGAATCAATTCATGGTTTGAAGGTGAGATCAAAGGTCTCAAAGGTCTCATATAAGAGGAGAGAATGCACCCCCTCTAACATTTGTGGGAAAACTACAAAGACTTTGATTTCTCAAGGGGATACATTAGGAATGAACCCTCAAGGCCTAGTTCTAGGTCTAGGAATGATCTTAACCTTGGGAGCTTACCACTTGCATGTGTAAGCATATGAGTGGTAATGTTGAGTTAATGCCACTATGGTGAATGATTTATTTTTAGAAGTTAGCACTTCTAAGCTACATGGAAGATGTTCAGTTAATTACGTTTGGTATTTGTTTTGAATTGACTTAAGAAAAAAATTTGTAGCAATCAAGTGGTGGTTGTTACACTTTTTTTTATGTTCCCTTATATATTCCTACAATATCTTGTTCCCATTTTCTCAATTTTGGTAATGATTCCAAAGAAGAGGGCCTACAATTTTGAGAGACAACAAACTGAACTCACTTTTTACAAATCCATCATGATTCACTAGTCTTTCAAACCAAATTAACACATGTTTCATGTGACATTTTTTTATGTCAAATTGTATAATTTAAAATATTTAGCATTCTCTCAAATACATACTAGAGGAATGCAATGATCATATAGAAGAATAATTAGTCCATATGTTAATCCTAAAGGAAAATAAATGAATAAAAATTGTATCATCATATAGGTCATTTGCATGTTTCCAAATGTTCTCTTCAATATTTATCATCATTAATTATATCCAATAAGGGGTTTCACTTAGGAGAATTTTTTAACCTATTGAATTGGAAAGCTCCTTAGTGGTATCTATAAATACCACTTTTACTACATTAGGTCTATGTTGGATTAAATTAATTTTACAAATCAAATTAGGTTCACAATAGTTGTGATCAAATTTGCAAAGCTCAAGATCAATCAACATAAATTTTTTTATGATAATTTAAAGTCTAGAACATTTATCATCTACTAAAGAAATTAATATTAGGAAAATGATGAATTGACTTAAAATGACACCAAAATTAACTATCCATCATCTTCCTATATGCAAATAAATCTATCTAATTAATTATCACATTTATTTCAATTCTAATATGTATCCCAACTCTATTGTCTGTATTGCCTATCTACTATTTAATTATATATTTTAATTAATGATGAGGGCACAGCCCAAGACACAGAAAATAACCCATAAACAAGAGAAATTTTATTATTCAGAAAATAGAGCTTCTTACATGCAGAGGATCTCAAATCCCCAAGTTCTACAACACATGCAAGTTACAGGCAGCTACAAAATAACCCTTTCGCAATATGCGAACTTGTCCCCAAAAAGTTACCCAAAAATTAGAAACCCACCCATAAATAGAGCTCCTCATTAGTTTGGAGCTAAAACAACATTCAAATTTGAGTTTAGGCAGTTTGGCGCCAAAAATTTACAACATGAAGTTCAAATTTCAAAAGAGCATTTGCAATTGTATCTTCTAGAAAGTGCACCAACTTCCCGAGGCCATAAATTTTGATCCGGGACTCTGATTCGCGAACCGTTTGAACCATTGGAAAGGTCTCGAAGTTAATAAAACACTCAAAATCATCTATGCCGATTTTGGCAAGTTTCAGGGCTGTTCTAGGAACTCTAAGTGCCTCAAATCTAACTCAGAAGATTTTCAGTTGCAAATCTGGGAAACTAAAACTGCAATATCTTTCAACCTAGGAATAGAAAATAAAAACCATAAATTGGGAATTTCATTATGACAAAAAGGGTATCCAAAAATGTAAAAATATCTAAAAACTGAGAAAATTTAAATTTAGCTATTTTTGGGTGATGCAAGATTGCCCTTACACCACTCGATGCTCCTGCATCAGACACCCAGGGTAATTTGAGAAGTGGCCCCATCACATCTCAGATGGTGGAGGAAAACCCAAATGGTCAACCTCTACCTTAGGAAACCAAGATGAATCTTCAACAAACCTTCCTTTCCATTTCACCAGGTATTCTTCATACTGCCTATTCCTGGTACTCCTTCCCACATGACTATCCAGGATTTCTTCAATCTCCTCCTTTTCTGAAGTAGGTGCTAGAATCCCACACTGTTCCATTGTTGGTACTTCCTCTGTGCCACCTTCATGATACTTTGTCAAATCTAAAATGTTGAACACAGGGGAAATGTTGAATCCATCCGACAACTCTACCTCATATGCATTCCCTGAATCATGCCTCTTCAAACTTTTACAGGGACCGAACTTCTTCATCTTCAATTTTTTATATGTTCCCACTGGAAACCTTTCTTTCCTCAAGTGGACCATCACTTCATCACCAATCTGAAACTCCTTATACCTCCTCTTCTAATCTGCCTTAGCCTTATACTACATATTCATCTTGTTAAAATGTTCTCTTACCTTCTCATGTATATCCTTGATGTGTTCTGCAAAATATTTGGCTTCAACACTTATTTTCTTCTCTTGGTCCATCTTCCTCAATTCTGGAGCTGTTTTGAGACTACCTCCATACACAATCTAGAACGGTGATCTACCAGTGCTTCTGTTGACAGAATTGTTGTAAGAAATTTTTTCCTAGAGTAAGATCAAGTCCCATCCCTTGGGTTTATCTCCTAACAAACATCTCAGTAGGTTACCCAAACTCCTATTAACAACCTTTGTCTACCCATCTGTTTGTGGATGGTGTGCAGAACTGAACTTCAACTCTGTCTTTAGCTTCTTCCACAAGGTCCTCCAAAAGTACCCCACAAATTTGGTGTCACGATCTGAAACAATACTCTTTGGCAAAACCATGTAGCCTCACCACCTCTTTTGAAGAACAAGTTATTGATGTGGACTGCATCATGGGTCTTGACATGGAATGAAAATGTGCCATCTTGAAAACCTATCAACCACCACAAAGGCTGAATCGATTCCCTCATTGTGTCCTTGGCAAACCAGAACAAAGTCCATACTTATAT
>VDFB02058242.1:490797062-490877453 GCA_007258455.2 Sequoia sempervirens
CTCCTACATTATTTCAATTAAGTTCCACATTGACTACCATTTTCACGACACCAAACATTGATGCTACTTTTTATAGATAATTAGTGGGTAGGTTCTTATATTTGACACACGCATAGCTTGATATCACCTAATTTTTTCTTGGGATTATCTCCCATTTTCTCACAATCCTCATGCAATTCATTGGAAGGTATCCAAATACATTTTGAGGTATATAAAGAGAACTACACACTTTGGAATTCAATACATAATAGGACAATTAGACATAGTACACTTCACCAAATCAAATTGGTAGGTGATGTTTATATTTTGTCTTAGTTCTAGTCTAGTTTGCTGATCTTGCAAGAATAAAGCCATGATTGAATTATCATCCATTTAAGCTTAGTATCAAGGCATAGTTCTTGCTAGCTAAGAGGTTTTGTGGATTTTAAATTTATTATGATAGAGCTTCATCTACCACCTAATAATCCTACACTTCTTTGGTGTGATACCTAAAGTGCCAATCACATTGTATAATACCTAGTTGAGTTTCATAGGATGAATCACATAAAGAAATACATGCATTTATTTTGACCAGTCATCCACAATGGTCATCTCTCCTTAGAGTATTTTCTTATTGAGGAACAAGTTGTAGACATCTTCACTAAACCTTTGGCATCACCTTATTATATTTAGTTACAATCGATGTTGGGGGTGAAGGATGTTGATGTAATTAAATATTTAATTATGCTTTATTAAGTTTAATTAGGCCCTAATTAGGTTTTCCTTTTAGGATTTTTTATCTTTCTCTATAAAAGCAAGTTATCTTATGTAATTCATTATTCCCAATATAGTATTTGCATGATTATTATACTAATTTATCTTGCATGTTTTATTTTCTCCTTGTAAAAGGATAATCACAAGTTGTGCAAGTGATCTTGGTTTTATTGAGTTTATTGGAAGCTGTAATATGGCATTAGAGCCTTGATCTACAAGCCCCTTCTTGGATTTAGGAGAAATTCAACCAAGAGATTTTTTTGGGAATCTTTGAACATATCTAGCTTTGAGAATTTTTTTTGGTGCATGTTGGAGAAAAATCAACCTCACCATCACAATTGGGAGGTTGGAGAAATGAATTTTGACATAAAATTCAACTAGTTTTAGCATTAGGTGCAAAAAAGGAATTTTTTTTGGTTTTGGAGGCCGTACAACACCCAAAACCCTCATGCCTATGGCTAGAATTAAAAATAAAAAATCTAAATAATTTTTCTCGATGCTAAATTAATGTTGCCAGTTTAAAAAGGTAGCACTATCCCTATGAGCGACACCCACAAGTAGTGCCACTAGCCTTACCCACTGCTTGCGAATCAAAGAAAACCCTTGAGAGTTTATCACACCAACTATTGGTCATTTAAGTGCCAAAGCGCTCTACTCAATCCCTTGCTAGCCCCTCAAGCCTCAACATTAGTCACATTAGTGACCAAGGGCTTCACTAAAGCCTGAATCCATCATCTCCCTGGTTGCACGTGTGGCTAGGGGCTACTTTTTCTAGCCCCCTATGCTATTTGAAGGCCAAATCAGGCAGTTTTTACAAAATCGAGTGTATACTTAGATGAAAGGTGTAAAGATGTTATAAAGAATTAGTTGCCCCCTTACTTATCTTAAAATTTATGTGTGAGGAGATGAATTGGAAATTACTCTAAAATTCTAACTTGGAAAGTAATATGTTAATGGTTGCAATGTAATATTGTAGGTCTAAAGATAATTTATTATTAAGTAATATAATTTATTATTAAGTAATAAGCCTAGACCCTAGGTCAATGAGATGAATCTATAAGTGATTCATGATGTTCAAGTTGGATTATGAATAAAATGGGTAGAGTTTGATCCAATACCTTGATATCCTTAAGGGGGAGTATTAGCAAAACCTTTATTATGGGGAAACCTATGTGTTTAAATCCCTTGAGAGATCTTGTGAGGAGAACTATGTGTCACTTCAATCCTATTTGGAAGCACGTACATAGGTAATCCTTGGGTGAAAGATGCCCTTGTGATCTTAACTGTGTAGGGGGAGGGTCTAGTCGGGATAACTCCCAAAATTTTGCATTGTTTCTAATTCCTTTAACCTTTTCTCTTTAGTATTATTCAAATGAGGCCAAAATGGGTATTAGATGTTTGTGAAAGAGTTAAGAAAACTTGATAACTTGTATATAATACATAATGTGTTTTTGAATAGTATGTTGAATTAAGGAAATGGATTTGACTACTTGGTAGTGGGTACATGTTGAGTTGAGCTCATCTTATTTTGGTTCTAGGTGATTTATCTTATATGTTATAAAAATTGACCTCAAACTTATACAACTATGTATAGGATCCTAAATTAGTCGATTGTGATCTACTTATTCCTACTAAGCTTGATACATGTGTTAAATTTTATGACAATAGATGGAGTAGGACCCTACAAGAGCATAGGAAGATGTTTTAAACCTCTAGTATTTAGGTTAAATTCTAATCCATTTGAGGTGATCACTAATGAAAAACTCCTATGAGCTACTTAGATATAAGCTTATCTATGCTTCAGGTTGATAGTAGTCAAGGAACATACTATGTTGGTAGATTGTTAGCTGTACCACTTGGTAGTGGGGTGAAATTTTTTGGGAGTGCATGTGGGAATTGGGGTTAGCAGAATGCCTATGATGGATGTCCAATGTGTGCTAGAGGGTTGGATGGATTTCCTATAGTACCATGGCCTGAAGGCCAATAGAATGCACATGATGGACCACCTTGTTTTCTCAGTTGTTTGGTGGATTGTAGTGAAGAGAGTTTCTAATGAAGAATAAGTAGGCAAAAATTGGACCAACCTCCTAGTATAGGTTTGGCATGACTTGATCTAGGTAATTATATTATCTTAGATTATCGAAGGTAGGTAACACCTTAGTTGAATGGTCATTAGGAAGTTGACCCTATGCACTATAGGCTATTCTAATTATTTACTCTCTCACCATGTGCCACAAAATCCACTTGGATGGGGTGGATAGGCATTGACGTGTTTAGAGAATTTATGTGTGTTACTTTGTGAGGTGTTTTTTTACTTAAGTTCTTTATTGAATGATTATCAAAAGTAGTATGGTGTGCTTACTATCATCACAATTGGTGAAAAAGACCAATGAAAAGGATGAGACCCATGGTGTAGTATGTAATACACCAAATTTCATTTTCTATCTAGGATACACTAAAAGGGTAGGTGCTAGTCACTCGTATATATTTTAGCCACTCCCTAAGTACTTGTATAAATGGCCTAGGGTTTGTACACATTGTTATACTAGTACCCTTACTTATTATAATATCAAGTAGTATGGGATGTTTTATTGTTGTCATAGTGGGTTTATATGATTATGAATTATATAGTGGGAGGATGCATGTATAAGGTTGCATCTATTTCCACTTTAATAGTTGTTCTTTATGTGAACATGTAACTTATTGTGTGGATTGTTACATTGGATATATGTGATTTATGCTTGAGATTTTTGTGCCATTATATTTATGATATACGTGTGAGATAATCATTTGTGTACTTGTGATGTGCATATGAACCAATCACTATTGTACTTATGATGTGTATAAGCTAGTCACCTTGTATGTATGTGATGTATACTCAAGATAGTCACTATGTAAGTGATCTTTGGATTATGGTAAGATATGACCCTTGTGTATTTTTGTATTTTTTTACACTAATGCTTGGTTATGTTTGGTATGGAACCAAAACTTGATTGGAAAAATATTATCATGCTAAATTAAGATTGGATAATTTGATATCTTACACTTAATGAATCAATTCATGGTTTGAAGGTGAGATCAAAGGTCTCAAAGGTCTCATATAAGAGGAGAGAATGCACCCCCTCTAACATTTGTGGGAAAACTACAAAGACTTTGATTTCTCAAGGGGATACATTAGGAATGAACCCTCAAGGCCTAGTTCTAGGTCTAGGAATGATCTTAACCTTGGGAGCTTACCACTTGCATGTGTAAGCATATGAGTGGTAATGTTGAGTTAATGCCACTATGGTGAATGATTTATTTTTAGAAGTTAGCACTTCTAAGCTACATGGAAGATGTTCAGTTAATTACGTTTGGTATTTGTTTTGAATTGACTTAAGAAAAAAATTTGTAGCAATCAAGTGGTGGTTGTTACACTTTTTTTTATGTTCCCTTATATATTCCTACAATATCTTGTTCCCATTTTCTCAATTTTGGTAATGATTCCAAAGAAGAGGGCCTACAATTTTGAGAGACAACAAACTGAACTCACTTTTTACAAATCCATCATGATTCACTAGTCTTTCAAACCAAATTAACACATGTTTCATGTGACATTTTTTTATGTCAAATTGTATAATTTAAAATATTTAGCATTCTCTCAAATACATACTAGAGGAATGCAATGATCATATAGAAGAATAATTAGTCCATATGTTAATCCTAAAGGAAAATAAATGAATAAAAATTGTATCATCATATAGGTCATTTGCATGTTTCCAAATGTTCTCTTCAATATTTATCATCATTAATTATATCCAATAAGGGGTTTCACTTAGGAGAATTTTTTAACCTATTGAATTGGAAAGCTCCTTAGTGGTATCTATAAATACCACTTTTACTACATTAGGTCTATGTTGGATTAAATTAATTTTACAAATCAAATTAGGTTCACAATAGTTGTGATCAAATTTGCAAAGCTCAAGATCAATCAACATAAATTTTTTTATGATAATTTAAAGTCTAGAACATTTATCATCTACTAAAGAAATTAATATTAGGAAAATGATGAATTGACTTAAAATGACACCAAAATTAACTATCCATCATCTTCCTATATGCAAATAAATCTATCTAATTAATTATCACATTTATTTCAATTCTAATATGTATCCCAACTCTATTGTCTGTATTGCCTATCTACTATTTAATTATATATTTTAATTAATGATGAGGGCACAGCCCAAGACACAGAAAATAACCCATAAACAAGAGAAATTTTATTATTCAGAAAATAGAGCTTCTTACATGCAGAGGATCTCAAATCCCCAAGTTCTACAACACATGCAAGTTACAGGCAGCTACAAAATAACCCTTTCGCAATATGCGAACTTGTCCCCAAAAAGTTACCCAAAAATTAGAAACCCACCCATAAATAGAGCTCCTCATTAGTTTGGAGCTAAAACAACATTCAAATTTGAGTTTAGGCAGTTTGGCGCCAAAAATTTACAACATGAAGTTCAAATTTCAAAAGAGCATTTGCAATTGTATCTTCTAGAAAGTGCACCAACTTCCCGAGGCCATAAATTTTGATCCGGGACTCTGATTCGCGAACCGTTTGAACCATTGGAAAGGTCTCGAAGTTAATAAAACACTCAAAATCATCTATGCCGATTTTGGCAAGTTTCAGGGCTGTTCTAGGAACTCTAAGTGCCTCAAATCTAACTCAGAAGATTTTCAGTTGCAAATCTGGGAAACTAAAACTGCAATATCTTTCAACCTAGGAATAGAAAATAAAAACCATAAATTGGGAATTTCATTATGACAAAAAGGGTATCCAAAAATGTAAAAATATCTAAAAACTGAGAAAATTTAAATTTAGCTATTTTTGGGTGATGCAAGATTGCCCTTACACCACTCGATGCTCCTGCATCAGACACCCAGGGTAATTTGAGAAGTGGCCCCATCACATCTCAGATGGTGGAGGAAAACCCAAATGGTCAACCTCTACCTTAGGAAACCAAGATGAATCTTCAACAAACCTTCCTTTCCATTTCACCAGGTATTCTTCATACTGCCGCCTATTCCGGTACCTCCTTCCCACATGACTATCCGTGATTTCTCAAATCTCCTTTTCGAAGTAGGTGCTAGAATCCCGCTCCATTGTTGGTACTTCCTCCTGTGCACCTTCATGATACTTTGTCAAATCTAAAATGTTGAACACAGGGAAATGTTGAATCCATCCAATAACTCTACCTCATATGCATTCCCTAAATCATGCCTCTTCAAAATTTTACAGGGACCTAACTTCTTCATCTTCAATTTTTTATATGTTCCCACTGGAAACCTTTCTTTCCTCAAGTGGACCATCACTTCATCACCAATCTGAAACTCCTTATACCTCCTCTTCTGATCTGCCTTAGCCTTATACTGCATATTCATCTTGTTAATATGTTCTCTTACCTTCTCATGTATATCCTTGATGTGTTCTGCAAAATCTTCGGCTTCAACACTTATTTTCTTTTCTTGGTCCATCTTCCTCAATTCTGGAGCTATTCTGGGGCTACCTCCATACACAATCTAGAATGGTGATCTACCAGTGCTTTTGTTGACAAAATTGTTGTAAGAAAATTCTGCCTGGGTAAGATCAAGTCCCATCCCTTGGGTTTATCTCCTACCAAACATCTCAGTAGGTTACCCAGACTCCTGTTAACAACCTTTGTCTACCCATCTATTTGTGGATGGTGTGCAGAATTGAACTTCAACTCTGTCTTCAGCTTCTTCCACAAGGTCCTCCAAAAGTACCCCACAAATTTGGTGTCACGATGGAAACAATACTCTTTGGACCATGTAGCCTCACCACCTCTTTGAAGAACAAGTTGATGTGGACTGCATCATGGGTCTTCGACATGGAATGAAATGTGCCATCTTCGAAAACCTATCAACCACCACAAAACTGAATCATTCCCTCATTGTGTCCTTGGCAAACCAAGAACAAAGTCCATACTTATATCCTCCCATGGCCTCTCGGTATAGGTAAGGGCTGAAAGTATAAACCTGTATTTTGCTCACTCCTTTAGCCATCGACATACCCTGCAACTTTGTACAAACTTCTTCACATCCTCGACAACTGAGGCCAATAATAATGCTCATCGATATGGCACTTTAATTCATCCCAACCAAAATGTCATGCCATTCCTCCACTATGCTTTTCCTTTATTAGGTTCTCCCTCATGGAACTCCTCAGGATAAACAATTGACTTCCCTTAAATAACATGCCATCCTAGATTATGAAATCCGACCACCTTGTCCTGTCCTTTGGGTTCCTTACAGCCTTTTCAAGCCTCTACAATCAAAGAGATCTTTTGCATACGATGTCTTGGGTTTATTGAACCCAACCACTTCAATCTGCATCTTTGTCATCAATGTATGCCTCCTACTTAAGGCATCTGCAACCCTATTTGACTTCCCACTCCTATGTTTCAAAACAAAGGTATAACTCTACAAAAATTCTACCCATTTCATATGCCTCTGATTTAATTTTTCCTAACTATTTAGGTACTGCAAGACCTGATGATTAGTATATAGAACAAATTCATTCGGCAACAAATAATGTCTCCATTTCTTTAATGCTTGAACTATCGCATAAAATTCTTGATCATATACAAAATAATTTCTCTTGGCATCATTTAACTTTTCACTGAAATAAGCAATGGGCTTACCTTCTTGGCTCAACACTGCTCCAATGGCACAACCACTGGCATCACAATCCACCTGAAACACCTTGTTGAAATCTAGGAGGGCTAGAACAGGTTGCTCTATCACCTTCTGCTTCAACAGTTCAAAAAAAATTTCCGCTCCAATACTCTACTTGAATTCTTTTATATCCCCTCTCATTGTTTCAGTCAGGGGTCCACAAATACTACTAAATTTTCTAATGAAATTTCTATAAAAACTAGCCAAACCATGGAAAGATCTCACCTCGATAGCAGTTCTTGGGGTAGGCCATTCCAGAATAGCCTTCACCTTCTCTGGGTCCATCTTGAGACCTTCGGCTGAGACAACAAACCCCAAGTACACTAACTCTCTCTTCACAAAACTATACTTCTTCAGATTAATCAACAGTTTCTCTTCTCTTAACTTCTCAAAGGCTCTTTGAATATGCATCAGATGCTCATCCAACATCTTACTGAAAATAAAAATATCATCTAAATACACAATAATAAAACTTCCCAGAAATTCTTTTAGTACCTTGTTCATGAGCCGCATGAATGTGCTCGGTGCATTGGTTAGCCCAAAAGGCATGACTAACCACTCGTACAGGCCCTCTTTGGTCTTGAAGGAAATCTTCCATTCATCTCCCTCTCGAATTTGGATCTGGTGATATGCACTCTTCAAATCAATCTTTGTGAAGTACTGAGCTCCACTCAAATAGTCCATTAGGTCGTCCATCCTTGGTAGGGGAAATCTGTACTTGATTGTTATCTTGTTTATGGCTCGGGAATCTGTACACATCCTCCACTCCCCATCCTACTTTGGTGCTAGTACTATAGGTACTGCACATGGACTCGAACTATCCCGTATCAAACCCTTTTTCAACAACTCTTGAACTTGTTTGTTCAACTCCTCATTTTCTGCTGGAGTCATTCTATGAGCTGCCTTATTTGGAAAACTGGCTCCAAGAATCAAGTCAATCTGATGACTAATCTTCCTTATTAGTGGTAAACCCTCAGGTACATTATCATAAACAATATCCTAAAACTCATCCAACATCCCAGAAACTTCTTCTAGAACCTTCTCACTATCCTCCTTACTCACTCTAGGAATCAATCCATAACACACACGCTCATGCTTCATACCTTCTAAAAATTTTCTTCCATCTACATAAATTTTTTTAGCACTAATGCATAACTTTTCTTTGGTCTCCTTCAGGGGTTTCAACTTGTGACGAACCCCATCCTTTGTCAAGGAATAAGTGTTTGCATGGCCATCATGTATAGCTCACCTATCGAACTGCCACGACTTCCCCAACAACATGTGACATGCATCCATGGGGATGATATCACAGAGTACCTCATCATGGTAGCTCCCGATCTTGAACTTTACTAGGCACTGCTCATTGACAAAAACTTTGTGGTCTTTTTTCAACTAGGCAATCTGATACAGATGTGGGTGCCTTTCCCTCTTCAGCTTCAACTTTGTGACCATCTCCTTTGACACCAAATTATCAGTGCTACCACCATCAATAATGACATCACAACATTTTCCTTCACACTTGCACCTTGTGCGAAACAGATTCTTCCTCTGTTCTGGTTCCTTTTCCTCAGTCACGAGGGCTCTCCTAATCACTAGGGTTTCTCCCCTTTCAGCATCATCAGAATGTTTAGATTGGGCCTCCTCATCTGCATGTGCAACCCTTCCATGACCTTCTGGCCTTTTGTCTACCCTTCCTTGGTGTTGTGGACATTCATAGGCTCGATTCCCTTCTTTACCACACTGGAAACACGTTCCTCTGAAACCACCTCTTCTAGATCCTTTTCCATATCTCCCTCGTCCTCTACCTTTTTGATCACCACTATTTTGATCACAAGGGCAGTAGAAGTTGTCATTTCTTTGGCTTCAGCTGGTACCCACATCTTCACTTTTCTTTTCATCATCATTTCGGATTCCTGAAGGTCTTCCATTGCCCCTTCTGCTTTGACCTCCTTGTCCTTTTTGCTTTCCATCAAATCTTTTGTCTAGCTTCTCTTCCACCTTTAGAGCAAACTGATACACATATTCAATGGTGGTCATTCTGACTAGGCTTAACCCCTCCTGAATGCTCAGTCGTAACCCATTAAGATATTGGGCTACCTTCTCCTTATTGGCCTCTATGTGACCCGTTCTGATGATTATCTTGTGAAAATCTTCAGTATATTCTTTCACAGATCTGCTTCCTTGCTTCAACCCTTGCAATTTCTTCAACAGTTCTAACTCGTAGTCCATTGGTATGAACTGCTTCTTCAGTTTCTCTACCATGCTATCCCATCTGGTGATCTTTCCTTTTCCTCTTCGATTTCTTTCCAACTAGACCTCTTTCCACCAAATACTGGCATGGCCCTTCAACTTCATTTTCATAAAATTAACCTAATCTAGGTCCTCTATTTCTTCATACTCAAAATATTCTTCTAGCTCATTGATCCAGTCGATCAACTCTTAGACTTCCAGAATAACTAGGGACTTCTTCTCTGGGTTTTTTCCCAATCTTCGAAATGGCCCTTATTAGCCACATTTGGTCTTGATCAATTGCTTCTTCTTCCTCTTCTACATCTGAACCTTCTTCCTCTCCTTCATCCTCACTTTCCTCCCTCGGGTTTAACACAATGCAAATGTCTACAGGCAGCTACCAGGCATAATAACCCTTTCGCAATATGCAAGCTTGTCCCCAAAAAGTTACCCAAAAATTAGAAACCCACCCATAAATAGAGCTTCCTCATTAGTTTGGAGCTAAAACAACATTCAAATTTGAGTTTAGGTGGTTTGGCATTGAAAATTTACAACATGAAGTTCAAATTTGAAAAGAGCATTTGCAATTGTATCTTCTAGAAAGTGCGCCAACTTCTCGAGGCCATAACTTTTGATCCGGGACTCCGATTCGCGAATCGTTTGAACCGTTGGAAAGGTCTCGAAGTCAATAACGCGCTCAAAAATATCTACACCAATTTTAACAAGTTTTGGGTCCGTTACGAGAACTCTAAGTGCCTCAAATCTAACTCGGAAGATTTTTAAGTGCAAATCTAGGAAACTAAAACTGCAATATCTTTCAACCCAGAAACAGAAAATAAAAACCGTAAATTTGGAATTTCATTATGACAAAAAGGGTATCCAAAAATGTAAAAACATCTAAAAATTGAGAAACTTGAAATTTAGCTATTTTTGGGTGATGCAAGATTGCCCTTACACCACTGGATGCTCTTGCATCATTATCACAATCCTTGACATCTACTTCAAAATTCCCAAGTGGAGTAAGCCACCATTGGTGGCGACTTAGTCCCATTTAGCTCAAAAATAGAAATTAAATTAAATTTCTTTTGGGTTCTTATTCTTGAAGACCTAAGGTCAGCCTGTGATGACGAATTATGGCATAATTGTGTATAAATATAGGGTTTTCCCTCTCATTTGACCTAATTCATAACTAATCATCATTCATTCATCACTCATCATGTTCTCAAGTCAAGCAAGCTAGGGTTTCTACATTCTAAGTCATCAAATTCCTCATGTTTTGCTACATAAATTCAAGATCAAACATCATGGCAAGGTATTAATTCCATTCTTGCATGCTTCATTACATTCTTTCTTCATTTGGTTTAATTACCTAAAAAGGGATTTGGCCAAGGAAAACTCCCATGCCCTAACAATCAATATCTTCTCCTTCTTTCATTGTGTGTTTGCATATTTTGACACTTTGTGGGTTTGAAGATCATTGATGACTAGATTGAAGACTTTTTGAAGACCTCTCCTTGCTTGCAAAGCCAAAACATCAACAAAAAGTCACTTTTAGGCTTGAAAATCAGAGCTTCAAAAGTGAAAACCTATCAAGAACTGAAGTGCAGACCAAAAACTTATGTTTCCACTTTCAAATTTTCAAAAATTTAGAAGTGGAATAAGTTTTCAATAGTGGCGACTTTGTCCAGCTAAACCCATTTTTTTAGAGCTTTTTGTAGATTTGGATACCCATCTGGCCGAAACGGGTTTTTGGGTAGTTTTTCTAGATTTGGGACTAAGTCACCCAGATTGGCACAAGTGTCCCAGTTGACTTCCACATCAGTTTTATCAGGATTCCAGACCTTCATTCCATCCTTTTTCAACATCCAGGTGCACGCATTTTGTTTCACAAGTTTCTATCTAGTTTTGTTTGCATTTCTAGGCCATTTATCATATGTTTGGATATCACAATGTGTTTTCAAACACTTTACATTTCTTAGGGTTAGCATCAATAAAGCATCAATAAATATCATCCTACCATAAATTCCTCCAATGTACAAATTGATCCCCCTAGGAGGTGAATCTCATCCTACCAGAAATGATTTTCGGCATCCTTGCTTTATTGAGATGTCTCTTTCCGCCTAACAAAGGTACTTCCAAATTCAATTACTACAGAGGCACACCTATCTTCAATACTTCATCCTCATGACATCCAACATAACAAAGATAATTGTGATTCTATATTTTCCATGACTCCCTTCGCCTATGTGGAGATTTTCAAATGCCAAAATAGAGATTTGCAAGTGTTCAAATCTTTTCCTCTTCAACAGAAAAAATCAGCAATAATGGTAACTTTGAAACTAAATTTCAAATGCTAAAGAAAACTTTAGTAGGAAAAAAGTAATTTCCCAGATCTTGTCAGTAGAAACTCTCTAGGAAGGTGAGTAGGAGGAGGAGCTCTAATACCATGTAGGAGATAGCAGCTCCTTCCTAGGATCCTCAACCTACAATAGCAAACCACCCTCACAAACACATGAAAGAACTTTGAAACTAAATTTCAAATGCTAAAGAAAACTTCTCTTGTCACTCTCTAGGAAGGTGAGTAGGAGGAGGAGCTCAACCATGTAGGAGATAGCAGCTCCTTCCTAGGATCCTCAACCTACAATAGCAAACCACCCTCACAAACACATGAAAGAAGCAAACAAAGCTATTCTACCAAATACCAAAAGTTGATATTCAATTACATACTATGCAGGCCTTTTAAAGGCATGAAAAATGAAAAGGGTGAAAAACTACCCGATACAAGAAAAACCACCCAAATAATTAACCCTAAGTTAAACTTAACACTAACAATGTCAAGGTTAAGGTTAGGATTAGAATTTTAATTAGTGTTAGATTAGAAGTAGGGTTAGTGTTATTGTTAGTGATAGAATTAGAGTAAGGGTTGGAGTAGTAACTATTATGAGTATTATGGTTAGGGTTAGAGTTAGATTTAGGGTTAGGGTTAGGGTTAGTGTTATAATTGGAGTTAGAATTAGGGTTAGGATTATAGTTATATTTAGGGTTAGGGTTAGGGTTAGGGTTAGGGTTAGGGTTAGGGTTAGGGTTAGAATTAGAATTAGACTTAGGGGTAGGGGTAGGATTAGGGTCAAAATTAGATTTAGGATTTGGGATATAGTTATGTTTAAGGTTAGGGTTATGATTAGATATTTTAATGGGGATACGATTAGGATTTGGCTAAGGATTAGGGTTAGCAGTAGATTATAGATAGGGATAGGGTTAAGGTTAGGCTTAGGGGTAGGGTCATGCTATTATAATTAAGAGTAAGGTTAGGGTTATGGTTAGAGTGAAAGTTATGATTAATATTAAGGTTTGGGTTAGGGTTAAGGTTAGGGTTTGGGTTAGGATTAGGATTAGGTTAGGGGTAAGGTTCATGTTATAATTAGGGACTAGATGAGGATTAGAGTAAGGGTTTTAGTTAGGGATAGGGTTAGGGTTAAGATTAGAAGTTATGGTTAGGGTTAGAGATAGTATTATGTTTAGGGTTATGGTTATGATTAGAGATTAAATTTGGGTTAGGGTTAGGATTACAGTTAGAGTTAAGGTTAGGGTTAGAGTTAGGATTAAGGCTTGGGTTAGGATTAGAGATAGACTTAGGGTTAGGGTAAAGTTTAGGGTTGAAATTAAAATATATGTTAGTCTTAGAATTATGGTGGGTTAGAAATAATGTTAGTGTCAGGGTTAGGGTTAGGGTTACAATTACAGTTAGTATTAGATTAGAATAGGTTAGTGTTAGATTTGAATTAGGGTTAGTATTAGGGTTAGCATTAGAATTAAAGTAAGGGTTAGAGTTAGAATTATTGTGAGTATTATGGTTAGGGTTAAGGTTGGGGTTAGAGTTATAATTAAGGTTAGGGTTGCAATTATAATTAGTGATAGTTGTAGAATTAGGGTGGATTAATATAGTGTTAGTGTTAAGGTTATTATTAGGGTTAAAATGATATTTAGTGAACATAATTTTAGAATTAAGGTTAGTGTTAGGGTTAGAGAGAGAACTATATTTAGAATTAAGGTTACAATTAGAGTTAGGATTAGAGTTAGGGTGGGTTAAAATAGTGTTGGTACTAGGGTCAAGGTTAGGGATACAATTAGAATTGGAGTTACTTTTAGAATTATGGTTAGTTTAGGGTTAGAGATAAAATTAGACTTAGGGTTTGAGTTAGAATTATTATTCAAGTGTTAGGGTTAAGGCTAAAGTTAGAGTAAGATTTAGGGTTAAGGTAAGGGTTGTTGATCTAAAATTAGAAAGTTACAAATTTATTACACTTAACTCTGAATTACAAATTTTTCCCAATTGCCACAAAATTGCATGTTTTTTGAATCTTAACCATTGAGGGAGTAAATTAGGTACACTTAATAATTTATCCAAAAAAAATTAATGAACATAAACTAGAAACTCAAAAAATTAAAATAATGAAGAAAATTAGGAGATAGAAGAGAAAAAGAGAGATCACACTTGATAACTGAGTTTGTCCAATTAGGACTACATCTCTTGGTTAGCTTCTCAATGTTGGAAAACTTTATTAAGATTGCCAAGCACCTAAAAATTCCTTCTTACAATTCTCCAAGCTTACAATAGTCTCCTCACAATCTCACTCTCAATTTTTTACAATTCTTGGTGCAATATCACCTTGTAAAATTCTCCTCAAAAAATTCATCAAAAGAGCATAAAATTTTCTCTCAAGAACACTCGAATGAAAAAATCACACTCCTAACCCCTTTTTATCCATAATTTTGCATATGGGGTTAGAAACCACCATAATAAATAAAATAACTCCCCTCAAACAAATTAACCCATTTTAAATATTTTGTTCAACCCCTTTTGGCCTTTAATTAAGCTTCATAACAATTTAAGGGGTTAAAATAACCATAAAAGGTTATTTTGTAAATAAATCAGGCTAGAATATGCTTTAAATATGACACAGCCTGTTTAAAAAAATAACTTCCCCATTAAGAAAACAATTTAATTTGCTTAAGCCTTTAACACCTATTCATGGGCTCATTTGGTTTTTTTTTATGAGTTAATATTTTTTATTTTTTGGAGATTTGGATCCCACCAAATCTGGTCGGGATCCCACAAAATCCAATCCCACCAAATGGATTTTTTGGAATAAACTTGCACGAGTTTATATTTTTTCAGAAATAAAGCATGGTGTACATGAATTTTGTGAGATTTTTTCCACATCATGTGAAATTCCACATCACCATCCAATCAACTACCACGTCACATGTTGGCATCATCATTTTGACTAAAACTTTGACTTGGTGTAACTTTGGCATAAAATCTCCATTTTTGATGAAACGAACACCATTGGAAAGGTCTTGAAAAGCTCTTCACGATGATGTTGATTTTGACCACTTCCAAGATGGTCATTTTTTTCTCCTTTTTTGGCCCCCTGATTCACCTATTTGACCAATCTTTGACAGAGCATAACTCTTGCATACAATCTCCTTTTGACGCGGTTCTAGTTGCATCAAGATTGTGTTGGCGAGCTCTACACAATGATGCTAGTTCCGAGAGATTCTAAGACCATAAGATTTTTTGAGGTTTTTTGGATCCTCCTGGATCATCCCTCCCCATTTAGAAGCTTTTGGACCACCAAAAGTCTGTTTTTACATACAATTGAAGTGAGGGAAAATTTTCCTCACTTTTCCAATATCATCTATCCTTCCTTTTTGGAACCTATACATTTGAATAATCATAAAATAAATCAAAGTTGCATTGATATTTTTAAGTACATAAGCCATATACACATCCACATTCAACGTTGTTGCTACCAACCATACACTACTAGAAAGTAGAAGGCTGAATAACAAACTAAATTTGTAGATGAGAAAAAAAATGTACCAACATCATGCTTGTCTTTCATAACTAAAACAACCTTAGAATTAGATATGCTTTTATGCAATGACACTTCTTGTGGTATAGAAATAAGTGCCAAATTATTGCTTGCATTAACTACCCTTTCAATTGTCCTATTGTCACAAAAGATTTATCAGTCTTAATTGGATGACAATGCACAATGTATTCAATTCCTTCCTTCAACAAGTGATACTAATTATGTTCCCTATAGAAGATTGTTTTTTATCATATAAGTATGGGCTATCCAATACAATCCCACAAATATCAAGTGGAACCACATAAAATTCAACCTCATCAATAAACTTAAATGTTATTGCAAATCTTAAATTGCATTCTTTAGTTACTCGCAATTTGTTATCATTGCACACCCAGCCTAATGGATAAAGTTTCTTATGTAGCTTTGTTTTCAATCCCAATTGTTTAACAAATTCTTCTAAAATTAGATTAACTTGGGACACACTATCTATGAAGGTATCAATCTTATTGTTCTTAGAAATCACCCTTATATGAAACAATTCACATCTTTTTCTATCTTCAAGAACATGACTTTTAGAAGTAGAAGCACATGAAAAAATAGTGGCAGAATCATTACCAACAAAAGCTTTACCTTTCAAACCCACAACTGTTATCTTTGTTTCATCATCAGAATTTGATCCAAGATCTTGAATGATAGTTGTAGCCGTTTTCTTTCCTTGGTGATCCTTAAACCACTTTGGTTTCAATTCTAGATGCAATTTCCAACACTTTGCATCTTCATGCACTTTCTCCTGACAATGTGAACAAGTAGGCTTTTCACCTTCCTCTTTCTTCACAGTAGCTACTTTCCTCTCCTTACCCTTCTTATTTCCTTTAGTTGGAGGAACAAATTACTTCTTTGAACTGAAACTTATGTTCCTTTCACCTGCTTCAATATGGGTTGCTTGTAAACACACTTCATCAAAGTTAGATGGATTAAACATCAAGATTATATGTTTCAAATGTGAATGCAAACGACCTATATACTTTAATAAAATTTCTTATGTCTAAAGAGGAATGCCAAGAGTAAGTACTTTCTTCCTAAACACTCGTGTATACTCTTGCATCATTTTTCCTTTACCCTATCGTAGATTTTTCCAATCCATAGCAGCCTATTGCATATAACCCAAAGGATAAACTGTTTCTTTAAAGTAGAAGTAAATTCATACCAAGATGAAATGATTTTACCATGCATAGCAAGATCATCTTGAATCTTACTCTCCCACCAAACCAATGCAGTGCCTCCCATTCTAAGGGTAGCTAGCTGTACTTTGGAAGAATCATCCAAGATTTGTTGAACCTTGTAATACACTTTACTCTTCTTAAGCCCGTTATCCAATTTTTTTGCATCCAATTCACTGTTATATATAGGCAACTCAAATTTAACATCTAGTTTTAGCAAAGGTCTTTGCACAAGTTGTTTCCTTTTAGAGGAGTTATATGAAGAAGAAGAAGAGGATGAAGAAGATGAAGAGGACAAAGATGGAGGTTTAGGAGGGTCACTACCACCTCCTACTCCTTTACCTTTGTCATCTTCTAACTAGGATTTAGCTTCCTTCTTCTTTCTGTCCTTGTCTTCCTTTTTCCTCTTTCATTCTTGCCTCTCTTGGAAAATAACTTCCACCATTGACTTAATTTCAAGAAAAGCCTTCTAGAAAGCTATATCATCAAGCTCTATAAGACTTTGTTCATCTGCCATTTTGAATCATGGAAATGTCCTTTGTTTTCCAATCTTTGGGTTGAACTTTGTAAGTGCACCTTCTCCTTGCTTCAATTTCAACCTAGTTAGCATTCACCACTTGCAATTTTCCTCTTAAACTGCTTTGATACCACTTGATCTAAAATTACAAAGTTACAAATTTATTACACTTAACACCTAATCACATATTTTTCCCAATCGCCACAAAATCACATGTTTTTGAATCGTAACGATTGAGGGAGTAAATTAGGTACACTTAATACTTTATCCAAAAAAAATTAATGAACATAAATTGGAAACTCAAAAAATTAAAATACTAGAGAAAATTAGGAGATAGAAGAGAAAAAGAGAGTGCCCTTGATAACGGAGTTCGTCCTATTAGGACTACATATCCGGGTCCGCTTCTCAACGTTGGACCACTTTATTAAGATTTCCAAGCACCTAAAAATGGCTTCTTACAATTCTCCAAGCTTATAATAGTCTCCTCACAATCTCACTCTCAATTGTTTACAATTCTTAGTGTAATATCACCTTGTAAAATTCTCCTCCAAAAATTCCTCAAAAGAGCATAAATTTTCTCTTAAAAACATAATAAATCAAATAACTCCCCTCAAACAAATTAACCCCTTTTAAATATTTCGTTCAACCCCTTTTGGCCTTTAATTAGGCTTCATAACAATTTAAGGGGTTAAAATAACCATAAAAGGTTATTTTATTAATAAATTAGCTAGAATATGCTTTAAATATGACACGACTCATTAAAAAACAACTTCCCCATAAGAAATCAAATTAATTTTCTTAAGCCCTTAACACCTATTCATGGGCTCATTTGTTTTTTTTTTATGAGTTAATCTTTTTTTATTTATAGGAGATTTAGATCCCACCAAATGGATTTTGTGGAATAAACTTCCACCTCTTTATTTTTTTCAAACATAAAGCATGTTGTATGTGAATTTTGTGAAATTTTTTCCACATCACTTGCAATTTCCATGTCACCATCCAGTCAACTACCACGTCACATGTTGACATCATCATTTTGACTAAAAGTTTGATTTGGTGTAACTTTGGCATATGGTCTCCATTTTTGACGAAATGAACACCGTTGGAAAGGTCTTGAAAAGCTCTTCATGATGATGTTGATTTTGAACACTTCTAAGATGGTTATTTTTTCACCTTTTCTAGCTCCCTATTTTCCTATTTGACCAATCTTTGACTGAGCATAACTCTTGTATATGACCTCCTTGTGACACAGTTCTAGTTCAATCAGGATTATGTCAATGAGCTCTACACAATGATGCCATTTTTTAGAGATTCTGAGACTATGAGATTTTTTGAGGTTTTTTGGATCCACCTGGATCAGTTACACTTAGAATTAGTGTTATTTGTATAGTTAGAGCTAGGATTTAATTCAACCCCAATCCTTATTATAATCTCAACCCTTATCCTACTTCTAATGCTAACCATAATTCTAATCCTATTTATAATCATAATTCCAATGAAAAACTTAATTCTAAATTTAACTCTAATTAAACCATGGCCCTAACTAAACCCTAACCAAGTAACCTAAATTTAACACTAACTATAATTTAATCCCAATCCTAACTATAGTTGAACCCAAGGGTGATCTCACAATAATGGGTTACACTTTTTGGCCAAATTTGACATTGAAATCAACATATTTCACCATATCTTCACTTTCTTACACCTATAGTAGCTAAACCATTAAGAATTTGAAGATGAATCAATCTAGTGATTTGTGAGATTTTGTGTAGATTCTAATTATATTTTTTTAAAAAAAATTGTGAATCCTTTTATGTAATTTTTAATAACTTATTTTTTCTACTAAACAACATTTTTAAAAAGTGATGTTTACTTCAGACTGCATAAATTTTTTTATAGAAAGAATAAAATTCTAATTTTTAAAATACAAAATTTTCAAACCAACATCTAGTGCATGGATATTTTTTCATAATTTTTTGTTACACCTTTTTTTAATTGATTTTCCAAGTTAGAGTAATTATAATTTTGACAGAGGTGTACTTTGAAGACTGCATAAATTTTTTTGTATGCATTTGAATTAACTTTTTTTTGTTGGAATAAGATCAATACCTAGTGCACATGTGGTTTTTAGAAATTTTTCTTTATTTTCCTATTTTTTTGTATGTGTGAAACAAATAACCTGATGTTCATTGAAAAATCTACATTCACAAGAAATAAAAAATAAGTATAATAATCAAACTAAATATATTTAAAATTATACTTTTTGGGAAGATTATAATAAGGGCTACATACTTACAAAACATACATTTTAAATTAATTCATTTGATCACCCAAAAGGTAAATCAAAAGTGGTTTTTATCAACATTTTGATAGGTGTAAAGGAGACTCCATTATAGGTATGGTTTGAAACTAACAAGGTTCTATCCAAGGGGGTTTGATCTAAGGGGTTTTGATCAACCCTTTTTAATTAAAATCATTTAAATGGAACCTTAAAGGCTTAAATCGTTATATTTTCCAAAATATGTGATTTCAGGAAAAAAACAAGATATCCTAAAAAGTGTAACTATAGTCTCCAAAAAAGTATGCCTTTTCCTTGCTTGATTTGGGAATAATTAATGATAAATTGGATTTAATATCACCTTTTTCTTGTGTTGTGAGGTGTTTGGAACATCCACATTAGGTCTTGGGCCCTCTTTAAGCTAAATTAACTTAACTCTACCCTAATTTAATCTTGTAAAATATATTTATTTACACTTTCACTTAAATCTAGGGGGCTTGTAAACTAAAGTGGACCTAATCTAGTCGTGTAATGTGTTTTACACATTCACATGGGATTTAGGGCCCTTCTAAGCTAAATAGACTCAATTTAACCTTAATTTATTGTTGTAAAATATATTTATTTACACTTTCACATTGGATTTTGGGCCCCATTGCATTTATGACCTTTTAATAGGCCACTACGACCCCATATTGTGCATCCAAATGAATATTTTAATTAAAAAAAACCTAGCAAGATCAACATATATAACCTAATTTCTTCACTCCTTGACATTCTAGTAGGAAAAATGGCCCCTGTCAGACCTATTCACCACCTTGGGTGAATGAGTCCCATCCAAGTGGGACTCATTCACCTAGGATGGTGAATGAGTCTCATTTGGGCTATGAGTCATGTTATCAATAGTTTTGCACCCTATTGAATGCAGTATTCAACAAACTATTGAAACATGGAAACCTCTTTCAGATGTGGGTGATCTGCAGAAAGAGGAATCTCCAGAGTGAGCTAGTTCTTCGAATGATGAATTTTATTCTAAGTGACTTTCCAGGAAAAAGGATAGAAGGATAAACTGGATTTAAAATCTAAAACTAAAATTCTATCACCTTAAACATACTGATCAACTGTAAGAAGACCCTGATAATAACTTACTCTCACCAACTCTTTAAAAATAAAATCCCACAATCTCACAACACATGTAATTCAACAGTGATTTATGCAAAGGTTAAATTAACACAAGGCATAACTTGAACTAACATGCAACTCCTACAAATTACTTGGCAATAGTAGGAAAAGAAAAGGATCCAAAAGATTTGAATCACAGAATAAATCAAATTACTATTCCAAGTCATGAAAAAGAAGTGAGAAAGGAAAACTCTGCTATTTTATTGAATGATGGAGTGAAACCTCTCAGAATCTTAGCACACATAAGTTTACAAGCTCCCCAAAATGTGTAAGGGCAAGAAACTCTAATCTGAACTGCTCCCAATAATCAATGAAGAAACTAAGTTTTTATCAAAACATAGCCCTCAAGAAACCCTAATCTGAGCTCACAAAAAAGCTCAAGGAAAAAAGGCTTCAAGCTATCTCAAAACTACTTTAAAAGTAGAAAAAGGTATAATGCTTTCGTGATGAACCTATCAAGCCTCTAAAAATAGACTGAATTTGATTTAAAAGCACAAAAAACACCTTATCTCTCCAAGATAAGTCTCAAATCTGACCAAGAGGAAAATTCAATCAAAGATCTGCTAAAAATAGCAAGAAAATATAAAGCAATTTATAGAATATCGCTTTTATGATTCCGCTTTACAAGATGTAGATTTTTTACAATTTGCCTATATTTGTAATTTAAAGATTGAAAATATTTTGCAAAAAGAAAATATCCTTATTTCTCCATTACAATGTTCTGATTTTCCTCAAAAATCATAAAATAAAATATTACAATTATTCTCCTTGATGTCTTCAATCTTCGTTGATTTCTCTAAAATCAATTAAAAATACAACCCTAAAATAGATAATTTGATAAAAAGATTATAAGTCATCAACTATTTTTCATCCCTATTGTTTTCTCACAAAACAATCAAATAATGTAAACAAACTCCATATTTTACTAAGGCACAAAATAAGTCTCAAAGAATTATCATGTCGACCATCCTAGGCTTTTGGATTTCGGCCTCTCATAAGTATTAAATTCAGACTTCAATAAAGTCATAATGCAAAGACTAAAGTTTCAACCCCATACGAAAAATAACCACGTGCCTTGATGGAACATTCTGGATAATGATAAGGTCAAATTAGGGCTTGATCAAAACAGAGTCAAACCCTAATTATCATTTCACTTCACACTCGTGACTTTGAAAAGAATGAAACTTTGTCTGCAAGAACAACACCGCCATGATGGTGTCGAATTTGAGCTCATGTGCTTCAGTAATCTTTCCCTGCTCTCCAGTTGACTGAAAACTCTAGTGAGGAAGTCTATTTCACTTCATATAGAAGCTCTTACGTCATTATCAAACATCAAAAGTCCCTAAGGCCGTGGCTTGTATGAGTTCATGAGTTTACTTCTCTGATTTTTCCTTGCACTTTTTCTGACCTTGTTTTCTCAAGCTCGATTGGAGACTATATGAGAGAGCTTTGTGGGTTATGCTTTCATTTTATGTGCACAAGGTGAGTTGTGTGTTCTTAGACTCTATAGCTTCATATTCTTGCTCATTTCGGCCTCAAAGCCATGGCTAACACACTCTAATACTTCTATTTTTATCTTTTTGTATCTCACCTACTATTGTGTGGGCTCGACCTTCCTGTGAGAGCTCAAATCTCGGCTTCAAGATACTTACCCTCAGCACGGAACTGGTAACTCTACTTTTCTAGCACTTGTTCTCTAGAGACTTAAAAAAAACTGTTCTTTGCTCATGCATTGCTGGCCATATTTAGGCCATGCCAAATATGCATTGTAGGAAGCATTTTTTGTGGATTTCGGGCTTGACCCAAAACAAAAAAACTACCATTATGTCAATTTAAAAGCATTTATGATTGTGGGTATCACAAAAAGTTGAATAAAGTTGCATCTTCTTCCCTCTAAATTTTGACCCAACTCAGAGAACTTGCATCTGTTGTATATTCTTGCTATTTAATTTCAGATTTCACATGGGTTACTACTGTAACTGTTTCTTCTGCATTTTGAAGCTAACCCTGAAAATGGGTCTTTGGGATTATTAAAGAAAATTGCATCTTACTCTCTTCTGAAGCTTGACTTAGCACAAATCTGCATATTTTGTAGTTATATTTTTGCTTAATATGCGAAACCCATATGGGTATCATAGATTATCATATTTACTACATTTTGAAAACAAAACCACATGTGGGTAACTGATGTTCATCATTGTTTACCCTCAGAACTGAAAGCACCTGTAAGAGTTAACAAAATATGTGTATTTACATCATTAGTTGTAACAGAAAACTCCATATTGGAATTTGATATTTGAAGAAAAGATGCTCATTTATGTATCTTTCATTACTTTGTTTGTCATCTCCACATGGACTCGAGCTAAAATAAACAGTGACTTATTTCAACTTCTAGAATAAAACAATATTGTGAGTATTGAAAATTCTCAAAGCCAAAAGCATGCACTCTTATTTTCTGACAAAACTCGACCTCCCATATTTGCTTGAAATGGTGATAAAACTATATATTTGCTTGCATTTATTCTTAAGGCTTTGACTCAAATAACCAGTGATGTTTTACTTTCACTTCTGTAACAAAAAGATGCCTTGAACATTTGTCTTTACTTTAAACCTCCTTAGCATTCTGTTCATTTCAAAAAAAAAAAAACTCATTGCATCACTGTTGCTTGCTTTAATATTCCTTTAGAAATATAAAATAACATGATGGGAACAACAAGAATATGTGTGCTTGTTCATACTCATTTGACTTATATACCCAGTTTTCCATTTTGGCATTTCTGTAACTTTCTTTGATAGTTATAACACCTGAGCTCAATTCATAGAACTGTCATTGACATGGAGCTGTAAACTATCCTTAAAAAGAATATCCAATACACATTCTGAGAATACTCTCCAGGTACTAAGAATCTTGATAGAAAAAATGTTCATTTGTTATTTCTGTTGAAAGTTAGTATGACTCTCTGTGATGTCCACAAGATTCTAAAAGATTTGTCTTGAATTTAAAATCTCATATGTGTATTAAGCTCAAAATTGAACATTCCATTATGGTCCCCAACTGTATTCTATTGCTCATCTTATAGATATGATAGAACCTTTACCTTACTATTCTAACAAGACCTTGACTGAGTAATATGAAAATGATCAAAATCTTGCATATTTGTTGTATTTAATTCATGGCTTGACCTATTACAAGTGATGTCTTACTTTGACACTTGTAACTCACTGAAAAAAAAATGGATGTGTATCACATTTGATTGCTGTCCTCCACTAATCATTGATACACGATCCCATTTGGGGCACCATCCCAACTAGAATGAGTTCACTATCCTTGTTGTAACTTCTAATAACCAATACTCCATATTTAAGTATTGTATCATTGATGCTCGCTATTGTATCCAGCTACTCCCTTGAGACAAAAATTGTCATAGTTAAGATCTCAAATCACAATTGATCCAAAGTGAACTCCTGCTTTTCCTCTTTTAGCACCTATGTAGGGCTTTAGCTGAAACATTGAGCTAAAATGGACCGTACCTAGTCTTATGTTTTCAAGCATGACTAACACGTCACAAACTACCTGGAAAGACAAAGCTTACTCTTTCTTTAATATTTTGGAATGATCACTTTATTATTTCAATTCATAATGCATTATGTACTTACTAATCAACTGGAACTAAGGACTTATCTGTCTTTTGAATTCTTGAGCAACATGGCACACTTCATGCATTTTTATATCTCAAAGCACAAACTACTCTTAAAATCTGTTCTCTTTGACGATGAAATTAGAACAAAACATTAAGGCATATGTATGCCTATTCACTATCCGAAAGAGAATTGATGAATTGAAACTCACATGACAAATGATTACAATCAACACGAAAAATGTAGTTATTCAACAATTTATGATGTAAATGTAGTCAGTTAAATTCCTTAAGTGAACTAAACTCACTGTTCACCTATAGCCTTCAGAAAGCAACCCTAATCACTATAAATGCACAGTTGGTTTCGTTACTTGATGGATTCACTATTTTATTCTTTCAGCTATATTTCATTTCATTCGATGCATATGATGAAATATCTTTTAAAATCATCCCATTTAATGAATAGGGCAGCATGTCGAGCTGTACCCTTGTGGGAGCCCATTTTACTCCACATGCTTTGTCTTCGAACAATGTTCAACTTCATGACTTTACCTATACCTGCACAAGGAAACAAACAGTGTTAGCATAAAAAATAGAACATGTTGATCATGATATTGTTACTTCCCCTTCAACTCACTTCTTTCATACTGCACTTGATTGATTGTTTCAATACATTGCTAATAGTATGTTGTACTATTGTAGGTGCATCATATGAGTTACATCATAGTTGGAGCCACTGACACCCCTCTTTTCCTCTTACAGGTCGATGAAGCTCGAGATGACGAGGTGCACCATTCAACATCAAGCATCGATAATCAGGAAATGATGACTGTGTTGTTACTTATGTGCTTTCCTTTCTACATCTTCAATAGTGCAATGTGCTATTAGAAATATATTGTAACAATCATAGTTATATCCATGGTTTGTGTGGATCTTTGATTTCAATTTTTCTTTCCAATTGAAAAGAAAATGCATTTGAATGCAATGTTGTAATATCATTTTGATTGTAAAATCAAATGAAGCCTTGTAAAAATATGATTTCTTTATGAAATGAATGAAAGCATCTGAAATGCTATTTTGCTCATGTACTCAATTCTGTATTTCTTTTAAATCTGCAACATCTGAAAGCCACTCTAAAACTCTATTCTTCTTTTAAATGCATAACTGTTGTTCAATACATAATAATGAAAATACGAAACAACATGAACATGAAACTGCAATTCCACTTAATGTTAAATAACAATCAGCTAGCTCCTCCATTTGAGCTGAGGCGAAAAACATGTAACAAGTCCCATTTGGGCTATTTTTGAGATTTGGGAAGGAAAAGTGGGTTTTTAATTCAAATTTATCCTATGTTAGCCTGGGGGATCAAATTAACAATCATGTGAGTGGATTGCCTATATAAAAAAGCTTCCAAATCATTATTTCATCAAGCCTGCATGTTATCAAGTCAAGCAAGCAAGAGTTAATAATTTGAAGTCTTCACAAGGTCATCAAGATAGCTTCCAAGATTATTTCTAAGGCATTCAAGAGCAAGATTCTTCATAAAATGTTGCAAAATTCAAGATCCGTCATCATGGAAATGTTCTAATTGCATTACTTCATGTTCATGCTTCATTATCTTATTTCATCATTTTGGTTTAATTACCTAAAAGGGGTTTGACCAAGGAAAATCCCTATTCCCTAACAACCAACATTTTCTCTCTTTGGGTGATTGTAGATCTAGGTGCTTTGAAGATTTGAAGGATCATTGAAGATTAGGTTACAAGCTTGTTGGATTTGTCTCCCCATTTGCAAGATCATAATCTTCACTAAAAGGTCATCTACATCCCCAAAATCAGAGTTTCAAATTTGAGAACTTGGAGAAGAAGAAAGAGCAGACTAAGAAGAGCAGATCCAGACTTTGAAGTTCAAAAAATACAAACTAGACTCATTCACCAAGAGTGGCGAAAGAGTCCTGTAAAGCATTTTTTCCTTGATCATTTTATTTTTAGCTTGTTTAATATTTTTCAGTTTCAAATGTGTCCACACTCAAGTGAAGTTATCAAAAATGTGCACAATGTGCCACGTGGTGGCTAGGAAACTTTCATTTTTCACCTTCCTTTTGGGAGAGAGTTGGGACATGTGTTGGATCATCAAATATTTTCTAAGGAGCTATATTCATGAGCTCAAAAGTTTTCACCTATTTGACACATCATCTCTTCGATGCGGGCAGACTGCGCTTCTTATGAAGCAATATCTTTTGGGAGCTTGTAGAAGCTTGTTACCCTTTCTATTTTTTTGGTTTTCAGGATGGAAACTTTGAGTCAGTGCCTTTGGGTGATGTGATTGGTGAACTGGACCTTTTTACAGGCTTTGTTTCTAATATTTGATCATTTATAGACCTCTATCTTTGCTAAATATCTAAAAATAAATAATGCGGCAGTTGAGAATTGATGAGCAAAGATTGTTGTGACCTAACCAAGGATCTATGATCAGATCATGTGCCATCGAAATCCAACACCTGGTAGTGATTACTATTGTATTGTGGTGATGTTTTCTTCTTTTTGTAGCTATAAAAGGGAGGCAACGACAAATGAAAGGGTTAGATTCCAAGTTTCAGTTTCCTTTGTCAAGGAAAAGTTTCTTTAGTTTTCTTAGGATATAGAACTATTTTCAGAAGTAAAGTTGCATAACTACTTTTCTCTAGCATGTTATATCTTTTAAGGCTTAAACTATTGTTGGATTGGCATCTGACCTTTATTTTAAAGTTCATTTGATATTTAAAGAATGAATTATTGAGAAGAAATCATTGAGACTATGCATGCATGGCCTTTATCAAGCTTTTTTTCTTTATTTTTTCATTCTAAATGAAACACTATCTCTAGCAAGCTGAATTTGAATAGTTTAAGTAGCTGATTTCCATGTTGTATTCTCGTATAGCAGAATAATAACTTTTCAAAATTCGATTATTTCATTGGACCTCTCTATTTTTCTAAAAGGTTATTGTTTTATTATATTATGTTGTATTATGAGGGATATTTCATACAATTTCTTAATGTTTTTCTAGTTACCCTTAGAAATATTTATGTTCGATTAGACCTTAATGAACACTTCCTATGGAAAGATTTGAAAGTTTGCATTGTGCTTGTTGTTAGCCTTTGTTGTTTGTTCTCTTTCCAACAATGAGGGGTTGTGGTATTCTATGTCTAATTATATGAATCATAGGAATGGTTGGGTTTGAAATGTTGTAAAAGTGTTGGCACATCACCATTTTTATGTTTAATGTTTGCATTTCCTTCTACCCTTTTCTCTAAACCCCAAAGAAGAGTCATCTTTCTATAAAAATCCTAGAGGTATTTAGTGAGTTAAGAATTATTTTCTTCTTCCATAAAAAAATTGACTTTGTTTCAGTGTTGAAGAATAAATTTTAGAATGATTCTACCAATCAAAATAATTGTTTCAAATTAAATTATATGATATGAATTTCTTCTATTGATTTTTTTTGTTAATTGCTCAAAAAAATTCTATAGAAAGAACAAATAAAATTATGTGCAACAAAGTAGATTAGTATTGATTGCATATTGTACATACTTGAAATCTTTAGGTTCCAAAGGCCAAGAATTTGTTTCTTGCATCTTGTGCACTTGAAAATCATCCTCTCAATCCATATTCTCAATCTTCTCAACATTTGTTCCCTTGGCTTCAGCTTCAATGGCTCTGTTTAGTGCCCTTATTGGTAAAGAATTCTTGAAATTTTGTTCTCTGTTAATCTTATATCAATGCTACAAACATGCCTCCTTCACACAGTCCAGAAGACCATGGTCAATGCCATGGTTTATAATCTAAAAAATTAAAAACATTTTACTTCAATTTCATATATGTTATTGAAGAGTTTACCACTAACATAATTTTGTAATGAATAATTTATAAGGCACAATGTGTTGACGGTTTAATAAATAAGATAGCAAAGAGTAGTTTCAGGATGGACTCTAATAAATGTTTAAAACATCTCTTATATAGTATGAACATTAAATATACTAAATATACTGTTATGGATGATTAAAAAATCATTTATATGTAATGAATATTAATTAGACTATCATGATTGGTTAAAACATCATTTATATGTAATGGATATCTCAGTCATGAATGGTTAAAATATCATTTATATAATTAAATAAATTATCATGATGATGAAAGATGAATTCAAAAACAACTAACCCATTTTTTCTATTGCTATTGTAACTCAGATAAGAAGCAACCATATATACTTGGAAAAATCCAAGAGACTCGCAAGCCTGTACGATTTGAGCCATAATGGCCTTCCTGTCTCCTCCCTCAATGTTCTTTATGTCAATCATTGGAACAATCATTTCTAAATTCCTTGAAATCCAAAAGACAATCAAATGCTAAACAAACTTTCACAATAGGGAAGATTGAAGAACACTTGCTAATGTTTATAACCCTAATACCCTATTTATATCCTAATTCTCTATCAACATACCACCAGTCTGTGGAAGTCAAAGTCATTGGCAGATTCAATTCACATGTCAAAATAGTTTCCCAGCCTATTCAACCATGTCTCTTTGAATGAAGACAAGTTGGTATTGTTCAACTTATAGTTGACTATTAGAATAGAAGGAATTACTATTTTTGTTGTTAGGTATGTGCAGGATCATCATGGAAAAAACAGGCCCTTAAGTGGTAAAAAATTTAGAAAAATCATAGTTAGGCAACTTGATGTAAAAATTTGAATAAGTTATCTATATTATTTCAAAAATATGTAAGAATAGAATTTGTAGAAAATTGAATGCAGTTTCTAAACTACTAGGTTTATTTAAAAAAATAAAAAATCTATTAAATGGTGAAAATTTGAAATTTCAATGCACCAGTACTTAAATTTTAGGGAAAAAATAAGAAGTAGGTGTTTGTTTGACCATCCTAACCACAATAAAATGATAATATTTTTTTATAAGATTTTAGAAATAAGTAGAGGACTCATGTCCGGATGTGATGCATATTTTTTTGTAATTTTTTTCAAATTAAATAATTAATTATGAATTTTTTATTACAACTTTTAAAAAACATAAAAAATCGTATGTTTGACCACCTTAACTTGGTAAAAGCTTCATGAAATTCAATTTTTTTTGTTTAATCCTATAGTATGTGAAGCATAGAATGTGACACATGTTTTGGATTCAAAAAATATGCTACCATTTGATAGCTATAGATGTTTTTCAATTAGCTTATCAATTAGGACTTTAATCACAATTCAAATAGAAAATGAATAATAATTATTTATTGAATTCAAAGTAAAGCATAATTTATATTAGTGGAAATCTAAGAATCTCCTTTAAAAACCCTTTTCATTTCATCAAATTTGGGTAAAAAAAAAGTCGTCAGCCACATACCCTACAAATACCCATCATGATCCTACACATACCGTGTCTTTCATTTTAATGGGACCATTTACATGGTGTCTTTCCTGACATATCCATTTGGTGTTTGTCTAATTTTTCTAAAATTAAATCCATTGGGATTCACACAGGACTAGGATTCTTCATTTGGCCTCAATTTTGGATTGTACAAGAATTGATATTTTCAAGTTTAATCTATACATTGGCATGATTGAATTGAAAATATTTTTTTTCTATCTGACAGGGACATTTTTTTTGTAACTGCATTATCTGGCTATTCAGCTATTCAAAATTTCTTTCTCTAAGGAAGTTAAGCTTTTGTTTATCACGTGGCCACTTGTTCCAACCGTCTTAGAATTTTGATTTGCTTCTTCTCTGGAGGGAACTTTCATTTGAAATTTCTATCAAAAAAGGAATGAAGTTGCTCACAGAGAGTTTCAAGCATTAAATATTTAGAGGCTCTATGATGGGCACATTTTGACCTTTTAGGAGAAACAACCTGAAGTTGCTCATAGAGTGTTGTCAAGCGCTAAATTCTGATAAACTTTATCATGGGCACATTTATTATTTTGAGAGATAGTTTTAAGGTGGTCAAGTTTAAACAAATAGCTTTGATTTGTTTAGAAAATTCATATAAAACTAGTATAAGAGGTACAAGGGTTAGGTCAGTCGAGAATTATTTGCTTATAGTGAATTGAAAGAAATATTTGTATAAAATTCAATTTTGAAGATTTTGTAGTCAATCATTCTCTATTCTTGTATGAAATGAAATTGGTAAAAAAAATTGGTTGTTCCACTCTCTATCCCGATGATGGATCACTGAGTGTGATCTGAAACATTGATGAAAAAACAAGCACACAATCAAATCCAAAAGTGGAAAAATTAACTTTTTGGTTGTTCATTTATTTGATAATTTGATAAATGTACTTTGATTATATTTGTAAATCAATAATCACATTTGTATCTCTTGTAACAAGATACCAAGGAAACAAAACATAACTATTTTATCCTCTATGGAAAATTATGCTCAAAAGTTATCCATGTAATCTTTTATTTTTTGTATAATCAAAGCTGAAATATAATAAAAAATACAACAGTTCAACAAGGAACCGTCCAGAAAATAAGAACAAGGAAGTTACATAATGAAAATGAAGGGAAAAGTTGTTTGACCCAATACAAGTACCTTCCAACCAAAAAACCCTTGTACAAAAAATAGCAATTCAAACAAATAATAACAACCTTACAAAGAATGGACCCTTAAATTCTAAACTTGAGTAATTTTTTAAGTTGTCTGGAACAACAAATATCCCCTTCATGAAGTCGTAAAAATTAAAATTTAATCACCTTCAAGTGTTTCCTATGCTTTGTAGCTCTAATGGTGCCATCCTTTAGCTAAGAACACAAACAAATAAACTAAAAAATGATGTTAGAGAAAAACTTTAGCACTTCTACTTTCTAATGAACAACATGATTAAAAACATTGGAAAACATTTTTTTTCCATATATTAAGTAAAATAGTGTGTCTTATAGAATCAACAACAAAATTATTTTGAAGACTAGTGCCCAAAACAACTTCCTTCCAATACAACACATGATGAAAAATTGTAGGGAAATGATCAAAAATAGATTTTCATTTTCTTTTAGCATGTAAACAGTCCCATGATATATTCTTCAAGCTCTCAATATCCTGGTAATAAGGACATTTGGTTGGTTGGAGTTTCAATATTTTCAATTTTTCCCCTACAAGAGGTTTGTGGTGTAATATTTTCCATGACAAAATTTAAACATAAAGGAGTAAATTTTTTATTAAAATAATAATAAGTACAAAGCAAGGGCATTACATAGCCCTATCAAGCTCCACCAAGTGATCCAATTGCTAAGACATATCCAAGGGTAACTAACCCTTATCTGCCAAATTCTAGTCATGAATATGCTCAAAAGCCCATTTAGCCAAACAATTAGCAACCCCATTCCATTCTCTAGGAATATGAGTGAAAGTAACAAACTTCAAAGAAGCACAAAGGTTGAGAATTTGTGCAACAACCAAAGCCAAATTCCAGCTAACATCATCTAAATGTTGCCTATTCAACAAGTTCACCACAACTTGGGAATCAAACTCACATTTGATCCTTTGCCACTCCAATTGACTTCCTCACTCCACAACTGATAAAATGGCCTAAGCCTCCATTGGATTATTAATATGAATACCCTTATAAATAGAGAAGATAAACTGAACATCTCTAGAGCTATCTTGACCAACACAACCAATTCTAGTATGACCAGGGTTTCCTCGAGAAGAGCCATCCGTGTTGATTTTTAAGCCTCCTTGAGGTGGAGGAGACCATCTCCTCTCCCTATTCACCTTCAGAGTAGGATGTCTACATCTGTTGCACATGAGATGTCATTATTGAGGAGGAAGATGAAGAAGATTATAGTAACCATCATCACAAGGATCCACTAATTCTATTATATCACACCTAGCCACAACAGTTTCTCCCAACGAGTGTAAAATTTTCCACCACAAGAAAGAGGCCACCAACATCACATCTTGAAAAATTTGATGATTCCTCTCCAACTAAAGATTCCAGATAATAAAGGAAGGGCCAAGATCCCAAGCAGCTTGAAGAAAAGAAGTAGAAATAGGAGCCCTAACCCACTGATCTACAAACTCAGCCAATGAGGAAACATGCCAACAAGGCTTACTCCACACCCTCCACCAAAAATTCCAAATCTCCCTAGCATAGGAACATTGGAAGAAGAGATGAGAGACACTCTCCTCATAGTTACAACACAAAACACACATTGAAGGGCCTTGGAAACCATGCTTACATAAGTTATCCCAAGTAAGACACCAATTTTGAGCCTTGGATTAGGAGTCATCTTTTAGAATAATTTCAAATAAATTTTCTTCAAGGAGAAACAGTAAAATTGGTATTTACCAAGCCATTCCCAATCTTTGAAAAAATTCATTATAAAGTCGTACAAAACTTCATGAGTAGTTCCATGGGAACCAATGCCTTCATAAAAATAAAAAACCCTTGATATTTACTATTTAAAATAAAATAATTAATGATATTCTGCCAGTTCTTCCAATCAAGGAGTTGAACTCCCAAATATCACCAAATTATTGAATACCCTTTTTAAAAATATAGTTAGATTGTTTAGGAAAGACACTAAAAAAGAGTTGATCACAATACTAAACAAGCTTGTTCCACCAAATAGATGAATTTGCAAAGCTAAAACCATATTACAGGGAATCCCACTTTTAGTTAAGAAGGTTGAAAACTTGTTGTCAAGCCTTCCAAATAGATTGTAAGGGGAATGCAACCTTAATATGAAAGTAAGGAGCAAGTAAAACTTTGTCCAACCAATTAACTCCTTGCAATTTATTATTCATAGAAACCTGAATAATTCACCAGTGAATAAGGATTTTCCATTGTTCATCTCTAGAAGCAACTCTTATAATCCATTTCACTGATAATCAAGTTCCTTGTGTCTTGGGGTCTAGCAAGCTCAACCCACCTTTTCCTTTAGGCTAAATATAATGACTCCAAAATATAGTTTTGAAACAAACCTTTCCATCCTAATTAGTCCACAAAAATTGTTGAATTATTTTATTTAAGTCTTCATATTCTTTTTTTGAGGGCATCCAACATGAAGAGTAGTATACATGAGAAGCCAAAAATATCCAATTAACCACTTGGATTCTACTAGCTAGTGAAAAAAAATTGTTTCTAAAACAAAGAAAAATAGGTTGGGTTGAATGGGAAACAAAGGGGGTTCACCAAAATGATAATAGATAGACCTATTTTACTTTATTTCATTACAAAATGATATCCCCACAATGAATTGATTAACAACACTTAGGTGAATCAAGTCTATGTGAGAATCTTCAGCTTTCCTTATGACTGAAGGATAGGGATCAAGGTCAAACAAAACTTTGAGGAGAAAAACTAAAAATAATAGATCAACTCCAAAATCCAATCTAACACTTGAAACAACAAGATCAAACTCAATATCTAGAAAACCAAAAAACCAAATATAGATTTGAGAAGGGTAGAGATGTGTTTACCACTCACCAAGAGGCAGTTTTTGGAGGATAATTGGGACTCATTCTCCCATGGATGAATGCATCTTTGATTAAGGTTTTTCTGCAACTTTTGGAAGCCTTTGACATAGATTTGTAACTTTTGATTTGTCTAGGTTTCAATGTTCGAAAGTTGGAAATCAGATCTATAGGCTATATTTCCTGATTTGATGATAAATTTTACAATTTTGACAACTTTGTAAATCTTGCTCTTCAAAAGGTCTTCAATTCTTCTTCAACCTAAATCTACAATCACACACACAAGAGAGAAAAATGTTTTTTTTTTGGATGAATGGGATTTTTCCTTGGTTAAACCCTATTTTGGTAATCAAACCTTGAATTAAAATAATGAAATGAAAGAGGGAATGAAGAATGAAAAAAGCTTTGTTACCGCTCAACAAACCCTTGAATGAAACCTTGATAATGGAGATCTTAGGAGGTCTGCAACTTGCATGAGATGGTTGAATTGGATGTGGATCTTGACACTTGAAATAATTCTTTGAATGTTTGACTTTGATCTTGAAACCCACATCACAATGTTAGCTCCAAAACATGCATGATGCAAGAAGACTTTTACATTATGGATGGATCTTGAATGTTGTAATAAATATCTGATATATTTTCTCTTGAATGCCCTTGATCATCAACTTTATCTCTCATGAGGTCACATAAAAATTCTAGGTTGATTCTTGAAATTCTAGGTGAAACTTAGTGAAATAACCTTGTATTAATTGGTATGTATCCTTAATTTCATGAAATTCAAATATCACAAGTTGATATTGAACTATGGATTTAGAGATGTTAAAATACCACCAAAAACATAATTTAAATTTAGGTCCAAAGTTCTAGGGTGGACCCATTTTCCCATGGGTGAATGGGTCCCAAGTTCCTATTCCTGGAACACACATTGCTCAAGGTAAAGTGTTATGTTTATGCATTAATTATTGTTGGGTTTCCCCTTTGGAAAATGTAATTTATTAGGCTTGTAAATAAATAAAAGGGCTAATTAAGGCCTAATTAAGCTCAATTTAATTAAAATGGTCCAAATAAGTGTGAAAATGTAAAGGGGTACATTTACCAATGCTAAATTAAGACACTATTAAGTCCATTTTAACTAGAAGGGACGAAACAATTGAGAAAATGTAAAGGGGTATATTTTTCTACACTACAATTTCCTCAAGTAAATATCTTGTTTTTTAGTTTAGTAATGAAACAATTCCACATATCAAACAACATGACACCCAAACCAAAAGTAATTCCCAAGTATCAAGTAATCTACCCATGCTTAACTTGCTTCCATTATTTAGAAATCCATTGTGGAGCAACATCAGGTTTGATTATAAGGAATTCAATTTTATGATGTGCAATATTTGATCTTGAAACAACACAATAAAGTTTATAATTCACAAAACATTATCAATTTCAATTTCAAATTTTTGAATGTACAACATACTGCCATTAGAAAAATGTGAACTGAGAACAACCACATTATTTGGTATAGACATTCCTTTAACCAAATTCACTTGATTGAACTTTTGTAGTAAATAACCCAAAGCATCAAAAGTGAGAACATAGAGGAATGGGAATATATGACATCCTTGCTTGATGGGGCATTGTAAAGGGAAAGGATCAATCAATGAATTATTAAGAACCAATTGTGCATTAGAATATATGAATAATATTTGAACATGATTGCATAGTTTGGGACCAAACCCCAACCAATGCAACATCTTGATGATAAAGCTTCATCTCAGTCTATCATATATGTTTTTTTCAAAATATATCTTAACCAATAGAGAATTTTGTCCTAATTGTTGTGCCCATTCATAATTTTCTCATGCCAACGTTAAATTATCAAGAATATATCTTCCTCTAAGGAAACCAGTCTATTCAGGTCAAACTATACCTTTAGCCACTAGTTTAATCCTAGTAGTTAAAGCTTTAGCAATATTTTTATAAGAAGTTTTAAGAAAAGTAATAGGATGCCATTCAAAAATAAAGTCCGCATTATTACCTTTTGGAATAATTTTGACTAATCCATTATTAATTTTAGGTTGAGTAACAAACCATGTTTAAGAGATTCTAAATATACAAGATAAAAATATTCTTTGATATGCTACCACATGATTTTGTAAAATTTGATTGAAATTCCATTAGACCTATGAATTTTATTATGTTTCATTGAAGACCTTCGAATGAAGGTGGTCTAAGAAATCATCCCTCCTCCCTCCAAAACATTGAATGTCCTGAAAGTGGGACTCATTATTGTGAGATTACCCATGTTTTAAGCCCTCTATAGATAGATCCTAGTCTAAAAATTGACTATAATCAAGATCAACCATTTTTGATGTGTAATCTTTGATGATGTCTTCCAATATTTATTGTGCATCTTTCCAATGGAGATCCTCTCTAAAAATATTCTCATAAAAGTTGTGAAATATATCTTTGATATCTTCTGAATTTGAGTGTATCTACCTAGACTCATCTAGAATCATTCCAATAAAATCCTTTTTATGTTTGTAGTTTAAATAGTTGAAGAAGTATTTGGAGCCTCTATTACCATCCTTGATCCAATATAACCTAGTCCTATTTTTTTCTCCTTTCCCCATATAAATATCATGTTTACATATATGAGTTTCAATTGCAGCTATAAAGGTTTGGGTCTTAATGTCATATGGATCTGAATTCAAAAGTTTTATATACCTTTCTAATCTTCCTTGAAAATATTTTTCTTTTTGATGCAGGAGCATCCAGTGGTGTAAGGGCAATCTTGCATCACCCAAAAATAGCTAAATTTCAAGTTTCTTAGTTTTTAGATGATTTTACATTTTTGGATACCCTTTTCATCATAATGAAATTCCCAATTTATGGTTTTTATTTTTTGTTCCTGGGTTGAAAGATATTGTAGTTTTAGTTTCCCAGATTTGCACCTGAAAATCTTTCGAGTTGGATTTGAGGCACTTAGAGTTCTTGGAATGGCCCCAAAACTTGCCGAAATTGGCATAGAAAATTTTGAGTGCGTTATTGACTTCGAGACCTTTCCAACTGTTCAAACGGTTCGCGAATCGGAGTCTCGGATTAAAAGTTATGGCCCCGGGAAGTTGGCGCACTTTCTAGAAGATACAATTGCAAATACTCTTTTGAAATTTGAACTTCATGTTGTAAATTTTCAGCACCAAACCACCTAAACTCAAATTTGAATTTTGTTTTGGCTCCAAACTAATGAGGAGCTCTATTTATGGGCAGGTTTCTAATTTTTGGGTAACTTTTTGGGGACAAGTTCGCATATTGCGAAAGGGTTATTCTGTAGCTTTCTATAGCTTGCATGTGTTGTAGAACTTGGGGATTTTAGATCTTCTACATGTAAGAAGCTCCATTTTCTGAATAATAAAATTATTCTCTTATTTGTGGGTTATTCTCTATGTCTTGGGTTGTGCCCTCATCAAGTGGTATAAGAGCAGGTTTTCTTAAGCGTGTGGACAGATCGCCGATTGTGAGGCAGTTCGCACTAGGACCGTGGTAGTGGGTCAAGATCAAGAAAGATGCCTCCAAGAGTGATGCTTGGTAGGCATGGTGGTGCCAGAGGTGGTCAAGCTGGCATAATTGTTGGTGGAAGAGATGCACTGGCAGCCCTCCAGAGATAGATTGATGTGTTACAAGAGCAGTTAAGAAGAGGGTTAAACCCGAGGGGGGAAAGTGAGGATGAAGGAGAGGAAGAAGGTTTAGATGTAGAAGAGGAAGAAGAAGCAAATGATCAAGACCAAATGCGGCTAATAAGGGGCATTTCAAAGATCGGGAAAATACCCAGAGTAGAAAAAAGGCCAGAAGGTCATGGAAGGGTTGCGCATGCAGATGAAATCTGAACATTCAGATGATGTTGAAAGGGGAGAATCCCTACTGATTAGGAGAGCCCTGGTGACTGAGGAAAGGAACCAGAATAGAGGAAGAATTTGTTTCACACAAGGTGCAAGTGTGAAGGAAAATGTTGTGATTTCATTATAGATGGTGGGAGCACTGATAATCTGGTGTTAGAGGAGATGGTCACAAAATTGAAGCTGAAGAGGGAAAGGAACCCGCATCTGTATCGGATTGTCTGGTTGCAAAAAGACCACAAAGTTTTCGTCAATGAGCAGTGCCTAGTAAAGTTCAAGATTGGGAGCTACCACAATGAGGTACTCTGTGATATCATCCCCATGGATGCATGCCACATGTTGTTGGGGAGGCTGTGGTAGTTCGATAGGCGAGCTATACATGATGGCCATGCAAACACTTATTCATTGACAAAGGATGGGGTTCGTAACAAGTTGAAACCCCTAAAGGAGACCAAAGAAAAGGTATGCAATAGTGCTAGAATTTTTTATGTAGATGGAAGAAAATTTTTAGAAGGTATGAAGCATGAACATGTGTGTTATGCATTGATTCCTAGAGTGAGTAAGGAGGATAGTGATCTAAGGTTCCAAAAGAAGTTTCTAGGATGTTGGATGAGTTTCAAGATATTGTTTCTGATAATGTACCTAAGGGTTTACCACCAATAAGGAAGATCAGTAATCAGATTGACTTGATTCCTGGAGCCAGTTTACCAAATAAGGCAACTCATAGAATGACTCCAGCAAAAAATGAGGAGTTGAACAGACAAGTTCAAGAGTTATTGAGAAAGGGTTTGATACGGGAGAGTTTGAGTCCATGTGTAGTACTTTCAGTACTAGCACCAAAGAAGGATGGGAGTGGAGGATGCATTCCCGAGCCATAAACAAGATAACAATCAAGTACAAATTTCCGCCAAGGATGGATGACCTGATGGATCATTGAGTGGAGCTCAAGACTTCACAAAGATTGATCCGAGGAGTGGATATCACTCATCGGATTCAAGAGGGAGATGAATGGAAGACTGCCTTCAAGACCAAAGAGGGCCTGTACGAGTGGTTAGTCATGCCTTTTGGGCTAACCAATGCACCGAGCACATTCATGCTCATGAATGAGGTACTAAAAAAATTTCTAGGAAGTTTTGTTATTGTGTATTTAGATGATATTTTTATTTTCAGTAAGACGTTGGATGAGCATCGATGCATATTCAGAGAGCCTTTGAGAAGTTAAGAGAAGCGAAACTGTTGATTAATCTGAAGAAGTGCAATTTTTTGAAGAGGGAGTTAGTGTACTTGGGGTTTGTTGTCTTAGTAGAAGGTCTCAAGATGGACCCAGAGAAGGTGAAGGCTATTCTGGAATGGCCTACCCCAAGAATTGCTACCGAGGTGAGATCTTTCCATGGTTTGGCTAGTTTTTATAGAAAGTTCATTAGAAACTTCAGTAGTATTTGTGGACCCCTGACTGAAATAATGAGAGGGGATAGAAATGAATTCAAGTAGAGTACTGGAGTGGATAAAAAGTTTTGAACTGTTGAAGTAAAAGGTGACAAAGCAACCTATTCTAGCCCTCCCAGATTTCAACAAGGTGTTTCAGGTGGATTGTGATGCCAACAGTTGTGCCATTGGAGTAATGTTGAGCCAAGAAGGTAAGCTCATTGCCTATTTCAGTGAAAAGTTAAATGATGCCAAAAGAAAGTATTCTATATATGATCAGGAATTTTATGCGATAGTTCAAGCATTAAAGAAATGGAGACATTATTTGTTGCCGAAGGAATTTGTTCTATATACTGATCATCAGGCCTTGCAGTACATAAATAGTCAGGAAAAATTAAATCAGAGGAATATGAAATGGGTAGAGTTTTTGTAGAGTTATACCTTTGTTTTGAAACATAGGAGTGGGAAGTCAAATAGGGTTGCAGATGCCTTAAGTAGGAGGCATACATTGATGACAAAGATGCAGATTGAAGTGGTTGGGTTCAATGAACTCAAGAAACTGTATGCAAAAGATCCTAATTTTGCAGAGGCTTGGAAAGCTTGCAAGGAACCTGTTACAGTGGACAGGACAAGGTGGTTGGATTTCATAATCCAGGATGGCATGTTATTTAAGGGAAGTCAATTGTGTATCCCGAGGAGTTCCATGAGGGAGAACCTGATAAAGGAGAAGCATAGTGGAGGAATGGCAAGACATTTTGGTCGGATAAGACCATTGCCATTATCAGTGAGCATTATTATTGGCCTCAGTTGTCACAGGATGTGAAGAAGTTTGTACAAAGCTACTGGTATGTCGATGGTGAAGGAGTGAGCCAAAATACAGGCTTATATCAACCCTTCCTTGTACTATAGGGGCCATGGGAGGATATAAGTATGGACTTTGTTCTTGGTTTGCCAAGGACACAACGAGGGAATGATTCAGTCTTTGTGGTGGTTGATAGGTTTTCGAAGATGGCACATTTCATTCCATGTCAGAAGACCCATGATGCAGTCCACATTGCTGACTTGTTCTTCAAAGAGGTGGTGAGGCTACATGGTTTTCCAAAGATTATTGTTCAGATCGTGACACCAAATTTGTGGGGTACTTTTGGAGGACCTTGTGGAAGAAGCTGAAGACAGAGTGGTTCAGTTTTGCACACCATCCGTAAATAGATGGGCGAGATAGAGGTTGTTAACAGAGTCCGGGTAACCTACTGAGATGTTTGGTAGGAGATAAACCCAAGGGATGGGACTTGATCTTACCCGGAAGAATTTTCTTACAATAATTCTATCAACATAAGCACTGGTAGATCACCATTCCAGATTGTGTATGGAGGTAGCCCCAGAACAGCTCCAGAATTGAGGAAGATGGACCAAGAGAAGAAAATAAGTGTTGAAGCCGAAGATTTTGTAGAACACATCAAAGATATACATGAGAAGGTAAGAGAACATATTAAAACAAGATGAATATGCAGTATAAGGCTAAGGCAGATCAGAAGAGGAGGTATAAGGAGTTTCAGATTGGTGATGAAGTGATGGTCCACTTGAGGAAAGAAAGGTTTCTAGTGGGAACATATAACAAATTGAAGATGAAGAAGTTCAATCCCTATAAAATTTTGAAGAGGCATGATTCAGGGAATGCATATGAGGTAGAGTTGCTGGATGGATTCAACATTTCCCCTATGTTCAACATTTTAGATTTGACAGAGTATCATGAAGGTGGCGCAGAGGAAGTACCAATGATGGAATAGTGTGGGATTCCAGCACCTACTTCATAAAATCAGGAGATTGAAGAAATCCTGGATAGTCATGTGGGAAGGAGTACCAGGAACAGGCAGTATGAAGAATACATGGTGAAATGGAAAGGAAGGCCTATTGAAGATTCATCCTGGTTGCCTAAGCCAGAGGTTGACCATTTTGGTTTTCCTCCACCATCTGAGATGTGACTGGGTCACTTCTCAAATTACCCTGGGTGTTTGATGCAGGAGCATCCAGTGGTGAAAGGGCAATCTTGCATCACCCAAAAATAGCTAAATTTCAAGTTTCTCAAATTTTAGATGTTTTTACATTTTTGGATACCCTTTTTGTCATAATGAAATTCCCAATTTACGGTTTTTATTTTCTGTTTCTGGGTTGAAAGATATTGCAGTTTTAGTTTCCCAAATTTGCACCTGAAAATCTTTCAAGTTGGATTTGAGGCACTTAGAGTTCCCGGAATGGCCCCGAAACTTTCCAAAATCGGCATAATGGATTTTGAGTGTGTTATTGACTTCGAGACCTTTCCAACGGTTCACGAATCGGAGTCCCGGATCAAAAGTTATGGCCACGGGAAGTTGGCGCACTTTCTAGAAGATACAATTGCAAATGCTCTTTTGAAATTTGAACTTCATGTTGTAAATTTTTGGCACCAAACCACCTAAACTCAAATTTGAATGTTTTTTTGGCTCCAAACTAATGAGGAGCTCTATTTATGGGCGGGTTTCTAATTTTTGGGTAACTTTTTGGGGACAAGCTCGCATATTGCGAAAGGGTTATTCTATAGCTTTCTATAGCTTGCATGTGTTGTAGAACTTGGGGATTTGAGATCCTCTGCATGTAAGAAGCTCCATTTTCTGAATAATAAAATTATTCTCTTGTTTGTGGGTTATTTTCTGTGTCTCAGGCTGCGCCCTCATCACTTTTCATTTTCATCACCAAGCTAACCTCTTGCCAAAAGAAGATACATATACTCAACACAAAGGGAAATAGCATGATTCCACCAATCCCTATAGGATTCACCATCTTTAGGTTTTGGAATGGAGTTTCAAAGGCTAATTAGGGTATAAATACATGAGGGTATTTTTAGATGTGAAGTGTTAAGTTTGAAAGGTAAATGATAGTGGACTCCATTAATATTCAATATATAAGTTATACAAATGATTGGAAAATTATCCAAAAGTGTTGTAGAATAATCTATTGTTACTATAGCATGCCCATTGTTCTACCCATTAGTTTTTACTATATTTTATCCACAAGTGAATAGTTTATGCTACTAAGATTATGAGCAATAAAAAAATTATTTTCTTTTGAATAATTAATGCACATTTGAAGCAAAACCATTCCAAACTTTCCCATTGCATAATCAAAGAATCATTTATTTAATACAAGTAACAATTTCACATTACATAATTGCAAGTTGACATTTCACATTTATAATTTTCCTGTAGAGATGGATACATGATTACATACATAGCTTCAACGAGCTTACTAAAATAGAGATACAAAACATTCAGATGTCCTTCCTCAAATATTGGTCACCAACTACATGAGGAGAAGCATCACTTAAGCATTTTTCTGCTAGCCGTGAACTTACTATAGTCCCTCGCACATCTACCAAACTGGTAAGATGGCCTTACCCTTCCATGAAGAAATTGGTTTGGTAATCTCATAATCCCAGCCTTATTTGAGAATGGTGTTGTGTCCTAGATATCTAGAGCTACCATATAGTGGCTACAACCTACATGTATGACAATCCTTGCCTAGTATGTAAACCCGAATCATAGTGAATTTATAGTGTAAATAGTGGCTACTTACACTACTTTGGCCAAAGTATTGATTACCCAGAATTTAGAGTGGAGGTCACACACTCATCCACCTTCCTAGATCGATTTGGTTTTGACCATTCATACTCTATACATAAGTTACCCCCTTTTCCATGGATTATTCTAACCCCAAGAATAACCAAACTAGAATAACTCATGTTTAAAATGATATTTCCACTAAAGTAATTCAAGCAACTTCTTATTTCATGCTACATACATATAGTATTGACAAACTACGTAAAGTATAAATAGAACACCATGATCGTATAAATTCCAATATAGGATATATATCTATATAAGTATAGAACAAATTGAAAGGTTTCATAAAAACAAGAATCAACCAAGAAACATGTGAGCTTATCAAAAACATCACAAGACACATTTAAATCATTCATTTCCAAACAAGGAAACCATAAATAAACAACCTTTCCAACATAAATAACAAAGGAATAGAAATCAACATGCCTATATAAAAGCTCCAACTGATAATTCTTCCTTCCAAGCTCAATTCCACAAGTCCACTTGCTACTTCCTCTAAGTTCAACCTAGCTTCCACTTCTAGCCTCTTACCAATTCTCTCAAATATTACTAATGCAAAATAACAAAGCAACTCACTAACTCTCAAGCTTTCTAATTTACTAACACAAAAAATATAGCAGAATAACAATGGAGTAATCAAAATGAAAAGTGTAACAAATGGTAGAGAGAGAACCTCTATATATAATAAAATTTGAGCATCCAAAGGCTACAAACAAGCTAACAATTTTGCCACCTTCCTATGCACATGCATTGACTCAGCTGAATTAAACTCTCACATTGCAACACATGATAGTCCTCACATTTCCAATGATTGATTCAACTTAATTCATGAGATAACATGACTCTTTTACTGAGTCAAGAGACAGTGACACCTTTCTACATGTTTGCTATTTGATTTGCAAGTCAACTACCCTCACATATTTATGTCATCTTTACATTGACTAAGTTTTTTGCTTATCTAATATTTTTCCTAGTTATGGCATAGATTTAAATACTTCTTATTGTTTCCTCATTCTTTATTTTTTGACACCACATATTCATATTTTAGTGCCCTCTATTATAGCATATTCAAAGAGTTATTCAATATTGTTAAATATGCTTTCATTTCTTCTTGCAACATTTTAACTGTATTTCCTTTACTTATGCGCTTAATTCTTTTGAATTATTCTCACATGATTTATGTGTTGTGTTCAAATTTTAGCCACAACAATATTCATGGTAGCACAATAATGCACTATGCATTATTTAAAGTGCTTTAAACATATCAAACTTTCATGATATAATAACACACTTTGCATATTTCAAAATTTGGTGCCTCCAATATTCCTAGTCACTATAACTATGAAGTTCAAATTCTAACCAAGCCCAACATTTCAAATAACATATGGCATGTCTTCAATGATGACTAATAGAATTATGAGTTCTTTAATTTCATTAATCATTTTGAGAACTAGTAGGTTCATCGGTAGCCCATGGTGGAGAAGAATCCAAAATTTAAGGTCTTAACCACCTTAGCAATTGGTACTTAGCTACTCAACCTGATGAAAATTTTGTAGTGATCTTTCCAAATTTGACACCCTTGGCACATGAAAATGATTAGACGTCAAGGAATTTGGACCTATAGTTCAGATCGCCAACAATGACAATGATAAATTGAATTGAATGACATCAACATTAACTATCCATCATCTTCCTATAAATATATACATAAATCTACCTTCTTAATTAATTAGTACCTTTATTTCAATTCTATTGTATATATCCCAACTATATTATCTAGATTACCTATCTAATAATTATATATAAAACCCTAAATGATTTATATGAAGAAATTTTCTTTCTTTTCCAAATTTATTGTTTTATTCAAATTTTTTATTGTTTTTATCCTATTTAGAATTTGATTAGAACATTTTTGTAGGTCCATTACACATTTTAGTACAAATATTCTAATCACAATTCAGATTAAAATGCAATCAAACTTCAAACTTAAAATCATAGTTTCATGATTAAAAATGAAATTATTTATAATTTTTTTTAATTATATAGAAAGTAAATCTAATTAAAATATTGTTTACATCAAAATAAATATAAATTCATGTAGACTAATAATTTACTTTATATATGAGATTATTAAACCTCCATACTAATTTTTTTAAATGCAAATTATTATTAATTAAAAAATTGTTATGAAATTCAAAATATTTATTAAATTTATAATTTTTATTTTAAATATTTATATTATATAAAGCATAAATTTCAAAATATTATCAAACAAATACACATTACTATGATTTATTTATTTTTATATAAATTATTTAATTAAATATTTTTGTTTAAATATTATTTAAAATTTGTTAATAATATTTCCAACTACTATTACAAATATAATCATAGTCAATTCTTAGACAAAAGTAATGGGAAATTTTTCCTTTTTATACTGAAGAAAGCAAAAATACAGATAAGAAGAGCTACCAATAGGTAGTTGAACAAGACCTTAAAAACATATATCCTATCAAGAATTACATTACAACCATAGAAGATTGATGTAACAAAAATTCAATACTTAAGCTAAACACTCTATGAGATTGACCAAGATTATTGTTGTTCCATAACTAAACTCAATTTTAATAAATTAAAATACTAGAGAATGATCCACTAGAACTAAATTTATTGACCATCTCTTTTTGTAGAACATTATTTTTCATTTAGCAAGAAATTTGCTCATTCAACCTTCCCATTGCTTTGAAGTGTGGCTCCTTTTCTTCATATTTTTTGTTGAGAATAAACCTTAATATAGTCAGCAAATGGATACTTTGGATAAGTAGATAATTCATGAGCAATGAGCTGAGGTGTAGGGCTCACCACTGCATTGTATGAGGGATTGTAGAAAGATGCCACTGATAAATGGTTTCCATCCTTTGTTGGAAGAATTATATTCCATGCACTCTTATACTTTCCATTTCTCACTGCTTCCAACTGATCACCTATGTTCACAACTATTGAGTGGTGCATGGGTTGCACATCAATCCAGCTACCATTGTTAAGCACTTGAAGGCCAGGAACCTCATCATCTTGGTACAAAAGAATGAGGCCACCTGCATTTGTATGAGCATGGATGCCCTTTATGAGGTTTGGCCTAGGGAACAAAGGATAATGGCTCACCTTCGTGCCAAAGAATGGCTTCTCTCCCCCTACAAATGCCCTTTTTAGATATCCTTTCTCCAGCCCCAAACTTTCACTTATTATTTCTCTCTCTTTCTTTGTGTGATTACAGATCTAGGTGCTTTGGAGACTTGAAGATCATTGAAGAATAGGTTACAAGTTTGTTGGAGTTGTTTCCCCATTTGCTAGGTCATCATCTTCACAAAAAGTCACCTACATGCTTGAAATTAGCAGTTTCAGATAAGGGAACCTAGAGAAGTAGAAAGAGTAGATAGAGAGATGCATATTAGAACTTTGAATTTCTAAAAAATCTAAACTAGACTCATTCCCCACAAGTGGCGAATGAGTCCCATTTTTGGTCAATTTTGAGATTTTGGCATTTTTGGATACCCTTTTTTGAGAAACCTATCCCTGTCTAGAAACCCTAATCTGGGACTAATTCACCCAGATTGGAAAATGAATCCCAATGGGCCAAAAATTTAGAATTAGTAGCATTTCCAATCTCTACGAGTTTCAAAGTGCACACATTCAGTTTTACAACTTTTTATTTTGTTTCATTTGCATTTCTAGGTCATTTTGCATATCACGCTATGTTTTGCAATTCATTGTCTTTTCCAAGTTTACACTTGGTGGTGAACCCCTCATTAGACATCATTCAATCCCTAGAATAGTCCATTTTCAAGATTTCAATCTCCTTTGCATTGAAATCTCAAGGGTTTATTCTTGAGTGAAAGGTTGGAAATGGTCTCTCTCCTTTTAGGTCCAAAACTGTAGAAGTGAAAAAGAGTACCCCATTTTATTCATTTCAAAATTTAAGAAATATTTTCTTCTTCCATAAAAGATTTGACTTTTTTTTAGTGCTAAAGAATAGAGTTTACAATGATTCTACTAGTCAAAATAATTGTACCAAAATTAAATTATATGAATTTCTTCTATTGATTTTGTTTGTTAATTGCTCGTAAAATTCATATAGAAAGACCAAATAAAATGATGTGAAATAGAGTAGATTAGTAATGATTGAGTATTGTACACATAATTGAAATCTTTAGGTTCCAAAGGTCGGTAAATTTTGTCTTGCATCTTGTGCACTTGAAAAAAATCCTCTCAATTCATATTCTCAATCTTCTCAATATTTGCTCCCTTGGCTTTAGCTTCAATGGATTTGTTTAAGGACTTTACTGGTAAAGAATCTTTGAATTTTTGATCTCTATTAATATTCTATTGTTGTGAACATACCTCCTTCACATAGTCCAAAAGACCATGGTCAATTCCATGGTTTATAATCTAAAAAATAAAAAACCATTTTACTTCAATTTCATATATTTTATTGAAGAGTTTATCAATCACATAAGTTTGTAATGGATAATTCATAAGGCATAATTTGTTGATGGTTTAATAATAATATATCAATGAGTAGTGTTTGGATGTGTGAATTTTTATGTGTGAGCAACTGCGTGATAACTTGGTTGCTTCAACACATCTTGTTGCATATGGTTATTAGTGAGTTGTTTCATGAAGTTTAGGAGGCCTTATAATGAGAGGTAGTTTAGGAGGTCCAATAATCAAGTGTGGGTTCATAATTTCAACTTGTTGGCAATCTTCTCTCAATCTAGGACCTAATATCAATTTTGAATTTCCATCTAGATGAAAGTCACCTTACTATCATTGAAGGAGGAAATGTATATCAATCATTTCATCCTCTTGCACCACGATATCTTCCCAAGTAGGAGAGGTATTGGGAGAGAAAAAAACATGATTCCCATAATTCTCAATGATTGGATCCTCTTGCACCAAGATAACCTCACAAGTAGGAGAGATAATGGGAGAATAACTAACATTATTTTCATGATTGTCAATGATTGTATTATGTTGTAGCAAAATACCCTCACAAATAGGGGATATGCTGGGAGAGAGATAACATTTCATGAGTATTTGAAGAATGAAGATTAGGTAAAGTTATGTTAATAAATTTATCAATGATTTTATTTTATTCCATCACGATGTTCTCATAGGTAGAAAAACTATTCAGGGTTGAGCGAAATTCAATGTATATCCATTTTTTATGGAATGGAATGGGGTTCGAGGAAGCTCCCTGATGTTTTTAGACAAGCCGTATTTTTCTATACCAAAACCAAACTTTTGAAAAGAAAAAATTTATGATTATCACTTTTTGGGGGGTAATGCAATGAATTAAGTGAATTATGGCCAACTGGAAATGGATAGAAAATTTTGAAAGTTTCAAGAGAAACTACTAGAAACAGGAACCGATCTGATTAGAGACCATAGACAAGGCTTTACACATAAAATTTAGTGTCAATTTGATTGGATAGGGGTGCTATGTGCCCTAGATCAAAGAGAAAATTTTAGCAAACTCAAGATTTGGAAACCACCTATATTGCTTAAGGGTCTTAGGTTGCAAAGGTTTAGGTCTAAGAGTAAACAAAACTTTGGAAATGCATGAAATTGTAGTTTTTCTATATGAAGAACACATGCATGCAACTTTTATATTTTGGAAATAATGCAATAAATTTAAATGATGATTTTTAGAATTTACAATGTTGTATTTGACTGAATTTTTCTAGAAAATGTAGGAAAGCAATGCTTTTTGATCTTTTGAAATGCAAATGACATGTAATTCTCACTTTTTCAATGTTTTTCAATAAAATATGCATGTAATTTTGACAAAATTCAACAAATTAAAGTTGTATTCAAATTTCCTAATGAAATAAATCTGATCTAAGCCCCTAAACAAGGAAAAATTAGATATGAAATTATGCAATTTAATTTAAAGTATTTGCAATTTTTCCTTTTGATGTACAATGGACATAAAATGCAAATGCATGGTTTTGAAATTGAAATAAATGAAAAATAACAACAATATATTCATTTAAGCATCTATATTTTTGCATTAATTTTCATAGTTTATTCTAAGGAAAATCAAAAAATTGCAAGTGTAGTATATGTTGGCTTCACCAAAATGTAGAGTAGGAAAAGTGGTTCTAGAGCCAATTAGATTAACTACGATTATCCCCTTTTCAGTTTGATGTCATATTCAAACATAGTCCAACTAGGGTTTTATGATTGGCTTGCTACGATAATGGAGAGCCAACCCCCTAGGGTTTATGTTTTCTTGAATTGTAAAAGAGATAAATTTTATGTCTATTTCAATAAGCCTATTTGACATACAATTGTAGATCTAAAAATGTAATTTATTACATAGATGAAAATGAAAAGTACCAAAAAAGCTTCAAATCTGAGATTGAGATACAAAAAGGAACCTATGACAAAAATTTGGAGCTGATTTGCAAGGTTAGGGGCATGGGACACCCTAGACTGACTTCCTCCTTTTGGATTTGCAAAGTTTGAGATGTAGGTTACAATCTACTTTGTGTTTTTTAGAACTGTCTTTTGGTAAAACTCCTAGATTTGACCTGCACACATGAAAAAAGGGGTAAGGTTGTGTCGTATAAGGGTTTATCTAAGTCAAACCATGTTTTGATATTTCTACCTCCACACATAGAAATGACAATGATTGAGAGGGAATCCCCTAGGTCAGGAAAAGGCCAAAACAACAATAATTGATTGAAATGATAAATGATGAATGGCAATGTTACCTTGATGTGAAATCCTTGATGAAGTGATGTCACACAACAAGTTGCCACAAATGTTGATTGATGGATGCGTTGATTGCTTAATAGGCCTACAGAAGGTTAGTTCCCAAAACATAAATGATTGTTGTAGATAGCATGTAGAGGAAAACTCAATACATCTTCATAATTTGGTATGATTGATCATGATGGCTTTTGGCACATAATCACTTCATTCTTTTTTATTTCTTGTAAGCTTGATCTTGATTGATGAAAGTGTTGTAATAATGCTACTAATTTTTCCCTTGAATTGCCTTGGATAATTTTAGGATCTTCAATTTGTTCAATAGATTTTCTAGGATTTCAAATGATGAAAAATACTTGTATTTATATGCAATTCTTCTAATTTTAGGCTAATCAATTTACCGATAGTTGACAAACAAAATTGGGTTTTTAAATGATAAAATATTGACACCAACATATTCAAATTGGGGCCAAAAAGGGTTGAACAAGGGCATGGGATGCCCTAGTCCTAACTCATCCAATTCATGGCCTTAAACATCAAAGGAAAATATTAAATGTTAATTTTCATTCACATTGTTTGATTTTTTGAAGATGTTCATAAAATGAGAAATTAATGCATAATTAGGTCCAAGCACATAGGGGGAGCTAAAACTAGTGTGAAATTGTAAAGGGTGGCAATTTTCGACACTACAATTATCAAACAAATACACATTACTATAATTTATTATTTTTTATACAAATTATTTTATAAATATTTTTGTTTAAATATCGTTTAAACTCTAACAACAATATTTCCAACTACTATTACAAATATAATTAATTTATTATTTTTTATACAAATTATTTTATAAATATTTTTGTTTAAATATCATTTAAAATTTGACAACAATATTCCCAACTACTATTACAAATATAATCATAGTCAATTATTAGACAAAAATAGTGAGAACTTCTTCTTTTCTATATTAAAGAAAGCAAAAATACAAATAATAACAACTACCAATAGGTAGTTAAACACGACTTTAAAAACACATATTCTATGGAAAATTACATTACAACCCTAGAGGGTTGAAGTAACAAAAAGATCAATACTTAAACTAAACACTCTATGAGAGTGACCAATTGTTATTCTAAAACTAAACTCAATTTTTAATAAATTCTAAAAAATAGAATGATCCACTAGGACTAAATTTATTGACCATCTCTTTTTCTAAAACATTATTTTTCATTTAGCAAGAAATTTGTTCATTCAACCTTCCCATTGCTTTGAAGCGCGGCTCCTTTTCTTCATATTTCTGCTGAGAGTAAACCTTCATATAGTCACCAAATGGATACTTTGGATAAGTATATAATTCATGAGCAGTGTTACCATTGGCTTGAGCAATGAGCTGAGGTGCAGGGCTCACCACTGCATTGTATGAGGGATTATAGAAGGATGCCACCGATAACCGGTTTCCATCCTTTGTTGGAAGAATTCTATGCCATGCACTCTTATACTTGCCATTGCTCACTGCTTCCAACTGATCACCTATGTTGACAACAATTGAGTGGTGCATGGGTTGCACATCAATCCATTTACCATTGTTAAGCACTTGAAGCCCTGGAACCTCATCATCTTGGTACAAAAGAATGAGGCCACCTGCATCTGTATGAGCACGGATGCCCTTTACGAGGTCTGGCCTAGGGCACGGAGGATAATGGCTCACCTTGGTGCCAAAGAATGGCTTCTCTACCCCTGCAAATTCCCTTTTTAGATATCCTTTCTCCAGCCCCAAACTTTCACTTATTATTTCCAACAATTTCTCTGTCAGTCTGAATATTTGGCTGCGGAACTCCTCAATTATTTCCCTATATAAATTCCAAAATGTTAATGTATTAGATGTTTTGCATTGACTTGAATGAAATAAGTTTGAAACACCTTGACCCTTCAAAGATAATGTTTACCTTCATACACATGACATTCAAAATGAACTTAGAATTTGAAAAATAGTTTTAAAATTTAAGAAATATTTTCTTCTTCCATAAAAGATTTGACTTTGTTTCAGTGCTGAACAATAGAGTTTACAATGATTCTACTAGTCAAAACAATTGTACCAAAATTAAATTATATGTTATTTCTTCTATTGATTTTGCTTGTTAATTGCTCATAAAATTTATATAGAAAGACCAAATAAAATGATATACAGCAGAGTAGATTAGTATTGATTGAATATTGTACGTACTTGAAATCTTTAGGTTCCAAAGGCCAGGAATTTGTGTCTTGCATCTCGTGCACTTGAAAAACATCCTCCCAATCCATATTCTCAATCTTCTCAACATTTGTTCCCTTGGCTTCAGCTTCAATGGCTCTGTTCAGGGTCTTTACTGGTAAAGAATTCTTGAAGTTTTGTTCTCTGTTAATCTTATATTGCTGTGAACATACCTCCTTCACACGGTCCAGAAGACCATGGTCAATGCCATGGTTTATAATCTGAAAAATAGAAAACATTTTACTTTAATTTCATCTATGTTATTGAAGAGTTTATCGATCAAACTGACTAATTTATAAGGCACAATGTTGTTGAGGGTTTAATATATAAGATAACAATCACAGATGGTTTGATTGGGAGAAAACTCTACAATTAAAAATACAAAGAGTAGTGTTGGGATGTGTGAACTTAAGATGTTTTAATGACGCAAATATCATTTTTATACAATGAATATCTAATAGACTCCGATGAATGTTTAAAACATTAGACTGTCATGGATGATTAAAACATGAGTTATATGTAATGAATATTAAATAGACTCTCATGAATGGTTAAAATATCATTGAATATTATACTGATTGTCATGAATAGTTAAAACATCATTTATATGCAATGATAACATATAGACTGTAATTAAGATGGTTAAAACATCACATATATGTAACACATATTAAATAAACTATTATGATTATGAAAAATTCTTGTAAACTACTATTTATCAATAATAAACTGATAAAAAATAACTAACAATTAAAACACCTTAAATCATCATTGTGATATTTACTATTCATGAATCACAAATTTACAAATTTTGAAATAAAAAGTATCAGTCACCTATGATATGTATTGTTATTGAGGAGTTTACCAGTCAAACTGATTTACAATCTTTTGAAATATAAAAATATCAGTTAGAATACCCAGTCAACAGCTAACCCATTTTTTCTGCTTGTTGGGTAGGTTGGAATCGCTGGCTTACAATAATTTTACTGTTTGCATGTTAAAATCTTACTGTTCTTAATTGACTGTAAAAGATTTAAGGTCCCTTCAAAACAATTGACATTTTTTCTATTGACCCATTTTTTCTATTGCTTCTGTAACACAATAAAGGAGCAGCCATATATACCTGAAAAAATCCAGGAGCCACACAAGCCTGTGCGATTTGAGCCATAATGGCCTTCCTGTCTCCTCCATCAATGTTCTTCACGTCAATCACTGGAACAGCCATTTCTAAATTCCTCGAAAGCCAAAAGACAATCAAATGCTAAAAAAACTTGCACAACTGAGAAGATAGAAGAACGCTTGCTAATGTTTATAACCCTGAGACTCTATTTATATCCGTTTCTGTCAACATACCACCAGTGACCAAGAATTCAAAGTCATTGGCAGATTCAATTCACGTGTCAGAATACTTTCCGATCCTATTCAAACACGTCGGTTTTAATGAAGACAAGCTGGTACTGTTCAAGTTATTGGTAACGATTAGACCAGAAGGCATTATTGTTTTTGTTGACTTGCAGTTCAATGGGGCCATTTCCACAGTGTCTTGCCGAACATATCCATTTGGTGTTTTGACAAACATTCACATTTCGTTTTCACTTCAAATCGGCCAGCTTTATTTTCTACAGCCAAATCTAATTGTTGTTTGACTAGGATTCTTCATTTGGCCTCCATTTTGGACTGTACAAGAATTGATATGCTCGAATTGAATTTGTATGTTGACGTGCTTGAATTGAAGATCTATTTGTTTTCTGTCTGAGTGGGGCATGATCTGTCTGTGATAGTGCATTGTCTGGCTATTAGGGTGGTCAAAGCTTCTTTCTCTGAGCAAGTCATGCTTTCGTTTTTCACGTGGCCAATTGTTCCGATCGTCTCGGAATTTTGTTTGGCCTTTCTCTTGAGGGAACTTTCGTTTGAATTTCTATCGAAACATGCACGAAGTTGCTCACATAGAGTTGTCAAGCATTGAATTTTGAGAGGCCCCATGATGGGTACGTTTTGATCTTTTAGTAGAAACAGGCACGAAGTTGCTCATAGGTGTTGTCAAGCACTAAATTTTGAGAGGCCTCAATGGTCACATTTTGACCTAGCAGAAAAAACAGGGACAAATTCGTTAGCACTGTGTTGTTAAGCATTAAATTTTTGGGAGGCTTCATGATGGTCACATTTTTTTATTTTTTAGGAGAGAAGTCTTTGAGGCGACCAGGCTTAAACAACATATTCTAAACTTTGACTTGTTTAGATGGCTCATATGAAATTACACTAGCTTTTTAGTAGGGCCCACCTATTACTATGATTTCAAATGAACCACTTAAGCAAGTCAAGACTTAAGAGTGCATTGTTTAAGGCAAACCCTTTGAGGCTATTAAAATAGGGAGACGAGTTAGGAAGTAAATTTGTTGGAATGGGTTGTTCAATGTTCTTTATAATGTTTTAGTTTCAAATTGTCTTGATAAGGTTGGTATTTTTCTAGTTTAGTATATCTTGTGTTTGTTGTGTTCAACTTTTTGGATTGTGGTGTTTAGTATTAATTGATGTATTGTAGTCTTTGTGCTTCTTATTGTTGCTCCTTGATGTTAGTTAGGTTTTATTGATTTATTTTTTTGCTTTGCATTTATTTATTGTTTTGTCTTCACATGAGAAGTGTAACATCCCACTTTGAGGTGAAACATTTTACCACATGTTGATCATTTTGGAATGTGTGAAAAAGGTTGCAAGACCATCTAAATATCATTATGACATTGTAAAGTGGGAGTTACAATCAAAATTGAACAAGGAACTTAAGTATATTTTCATTAGCTATGGAGTTGGTGTGAAAGGGTAAAATCTTTGGGACCCTATGGTAGAGAGAGTTCTACACAAGAAGTGTTGTACTTAAAGAAATTAAGTCTTCTCCTATAGTGTTGTAGATGTAAGTGGATGGAAAAAAGGATGTAGTTTATCTATCCCCAAAGATCAAATAGGTTAAATTGAAATATTGTAAAGGACCTGAAGAGGAGAGCTCGGATAGTTTAGGAATTTCTAAAGGGAAAGAAGGATCTCCACCTTAGCTCTTGAGGGGGTCCATTTGACATAGACATCAACTAGATATGTATACTCCTAATTGGAGATGTATTTTTGCTTCAATTACTAATACATATGAGTGTAGAACTATGAAAGAGGCGATGGGTATGAATGCTTTTGAGTCTTGGTGAGAAGCTATGGATGAGGAAATAAAAGCATTGGAGATGTATTTTTGTAATGGACATAAAACTATTATTTGTAATTGGATGTTCAAAAGGAAGATCAATTCAGATGGAAGTGTTGAGAAGTACAAGGCAAGGTTGGTTGCAAAATTATATTCTTAGATTCATGGGATATACATTAGTTTGATTTTTCTCTAGCTACTAAGATGATGCATATTATGCTTATTTTATCTATAATATTAGCTTTTGATTTAGAAATATACCAGTTGATATAAAGACACCATCCCTACATTGTGACTTGGAGGAAAAGATATAAATGACATCTAGCTAGAGCACTATTATGTTAAAGGTTTTGGTGTGAATGGGGTATATTACCTAATAGTTTACCTCTTTGGTCCTACTTACACTAGTTTACAAAGGGAATTCTTAAGGCATTATCACTTTATTTCTTAAGTCATAAGATTAAGACATTTCATAATATTATGTTGTCCTATGTATAACCTTGGTATATATAACCAAGGGTTTCTCATTGTAATCACACTCATTTACTCATATTTTTCATTTTTATCCTTTGATATAATAGAATTATTCTCTTGATTTTTGTTTCAATTGTGCTTTCATTGAAGCTCCTAGGTGTTGGGTGGCTACTTCTGTAGCAAAATCTAGTATGGTCTAGAACATTTTATATGGACTCTTACATGGCATAAGAGCTTGTGGGGTTTCTTCTTGTTAATCTTTTAAAGAGATATAGGTTAAAAATATTGGTTGATCTTGAAAATTTGAGTATGCATTTCTCTTGCATCATAAGATGATGTATAGAATTAATAAAAATTGATAGAAATACTAGATTTTGGGAACATATTTTTTGCGGCTTTGCATTGTATGTTTATTTTGGAGCATCTTAGAGAAAATTCAAGCTCACTATTAAGTTTAGGGTTTTCAAAAAAGTTAGTTTAATATTTATTTTGTCTTCATTAGGAATTACAAATTATATCTATAAGGGTTTGAAGTTGGGAGGTGGTTGCAAGATTTGAAAGCTAGCTATATTTTTAAAACATTTTGGATCAAATTTGGCCTTGTCATTGCATTTAAAATGCCATAAAACCTAAAGATCAATTATCATTTCATCATATTTGAAGTACTTTTCTTAGGGCCCTCAAATATTTTTTTCCCTTTTAGATCATATAGATTGTACCATTAGAATATTGCAAAATATTTTATGTAGTTTTGGTATAGGAAAAACCTTAGTAGGTGAAACATAAAAATGTGGATGCCCTAAGTGTAATTCTCAACACCTATTGGGATTAAGGTGTCTCAAACTTTGCAAGTCCTAGCTTTTAATTTTAGTGATTAATTATTTATGTTATCCTAATGTAGTTTTCATACTAATGGTGTGGCACTTTGTGGGACTCACTATCGATGTGGCATCGTATAACATGGAAGATGGCATGTGCATTTTGGAAGAAAATTTCAAGGAGGTAGGAATCCACTTTTAAGGGCCTATATTTGGGGCTAAAATGATGGAAATTGTCATAAGTTTCTGTCATAAATTATGACAAACTATCACAACTTCCCATGATAGTTTATGAAAATTGTAAGAGTCATGCATGGCAGCTGTAAGCTAAATTGATGGAGTTGGGTGTCCCATTTTTTGGGGCCATGATTTTTGCTAATTTGATGGATTTTGTCATATGTCATAGGTTAAGTATGATTGATTATGATGCTGATTTCCATATGACAAATGATAAGAATGTAAGACTTAATTATGTTTAGTTATGACATGCATGTTGGGTGGCGCCTTGTATGTGAATATTTTAGGCATCCAATTTTTTCATGAGCTGTATAAATTCTTGTGTTGCATTTGGATTAGTATGATAGTGTGCTTTGTAGGTATCATTAAGTTTCCAAATTGATTCCAAACTTGTAACATGAACAAACTCTTGTAGAGGCTTGCATTGCAAGTTTATTGTAACTATTGTTTACAAATAATACATTTTTCAAGATTTTGGAGTGTGGGGTTTTTCTCTCAAAAGGGTTTTACCCAGATATATTCATTTTTCAAGATTTTGGAGTGTGGAGTTTTTCTCCCAAAAGGGTTTTCCCCAGGTATATTTTGGTGTTATGTGTTTTTGTGGTATCAATGAAGTTGTTTTATTACATATTATGTGCATCTTCTCATATTGCAACTAATTAAGGGTTTGATACTTTTGAAATTTTCACATTCTCTCCTTGGTTATATTGATGTAGGAAGATTTTTTGTGTACTTGACTTCTTTTCAAAACCTAGTGTTAATGTTCCATCATTTCTAGGATTTCATTCATATGCAAATCAACAAGGCATATAGGTTGACTTTCAACCTCCAAGGTGAGTCAATCAAACCTAGAACTAGTCCTTTTGAGTCTTAGGAATGAATTGGAAATGATTTGGAGTGATTTCCATAATAGACTATATGATCTAAAATGATAAATGTAAAATCTTGATAGCTAATAAACATAAATAGTCAAGTTTTGGTAGATTTGGCAGGTGTAGATGACTGTGTACCTACCTAAAAAAATTGGTTTGGTTGTTCTTACAAGGACTGGGTCTCCCAATGGCTATTGAGTCTTTGTTAAGGTATCCTACTCAACTTTTGGGGTGCTCTGATGCTTGATCTAAGCTTTTTTTTTTCCACTTGCAAAGTTGTTGGAATGTCGTCAATAAGTTATGTAAGTTTTTATGTCTTAACAAGGTTGGTGACAACAAATGCAACAATTGGAAATTTTCCTTTTCAATCTTCTTTTTGATCCCTTCCAATCCTATAACCTATACATTCAAAGAGGGAGAAAGTATTGTGCCATATAGGGGCTTGCCTCAATCAAAACTTGTGTAAGTGTTCCCACTTCCAAAATGGAAAATTTCAATGGATAAATGATAATTGAAAGGAAGGAATGATGAAATCAAAATGTGTTGCAACTCACCACCCTTTAATGGTTGCCTTGAAGGAATAAATTCATACACATCTCCTTAATGATTTGGATCTTTCTTTGCTTGAATGCTTGGAGACTTGCAACAATATTAGCCTTCACAAAATATGAACATGAACATACATAGAATTTGGCATGATGTTAGATCTTGAATTGTTGTAATAAATTTTGATAATGTTACTCTTGAAAATAGTTTTTTTCTCTTGAATGTGTGTTGATATATGTTATATTTCAAATGATAAAGTAACTAGGTATTTATATGTAATTGTTCTAATTTCCTAAAAATTACATTCCAAAATCTGACACTTCATACTTAAATTTTGGATGTTAAAATGCCTCCAACAACATATTTGAATTTGGGTCCTAGCTAAGAAATGGGGCCTAGTAGCCCATGGGTAAATGGGTCTTGGCCCAAATTTCCAAGACACTCAAAGTCAGGGACAATTTAATGATTGGATACATTTGTTTAATACTTGTCCTTCAGAAAATGATAAAAAATAGGCTTTGGAATGCATAATTTGGAAAATTAGGAGCTTAATTAATTTTAATAAATTAGGTGGAAAAAACATAATGTGAAATTGTTAAGGTATACAATTTTCTACACTACATTTAGCCCCCATTTTAGTGAGAGTATGAACTCAAGCTCAAATTCACACTAAAGTAGAAAAATATATGTCAAGACCTGGGTTAAATTGTACTAATGTTGAACCGATAGGCTGAATAAGGATCAAGGAGGGTGATCGAGCCCCCAAGATCTAATATCCCATGGAAAACCAACATAGGCACAAAGGAACACACATGCATGCACACATGTATGATATGCAACAATACAAGATACAAAAAACATACATATTAGAAAAACAAAAAGCATACACGATGAAAACAAACATGATACCATGGAACATAAAGATGGCAATGAAATGAAAATAAACACAATGTAAACATGAAGCAAACACAAATAAGACACATAAAAACACAACTACTTTACCAATAGTAGAGACTCAAGCTAGAGATGTCTCAACTTATATTCCCACTAACATAATCCCCATTACTGATGGACAAATGTTCTTATCAATTGATCTATTCAATGCAAGAATTCAACCTACCATTAGAGCCTGCAAGGCAAAGAGACCTTATTCTTAAATTTTCCCAAGTACCAAATATCATCAATCAAATAAAGAAAATATTTCATGAGGACTAAAGTTATACACATCACTCATGAAACACATGGCTCCACTAGCAAGAAAGTTGTATTATGCTAGGTGGCCATGTTAAAAGGATTTCATAACTCACATAATAGAAAAGTCTGATATTTTCTAGGTGAATTACAAATTAGGAGACACACACGCTAGTGAAGTCCAATATTCACTCTAGGTGAACCCCCATGACAAGTTAAAATGAGAGACATGCGTGCTAGGTCTACAACGTGTTCCCATAACAAGGTGGTAAAAATTAGAAACATACACTATTTCTACAAGGTGTACCCACAACAACCATACCAAGATCTATACTCCTTGATAACCTTGATAAGATGCCACAAGATGCTATGTCAATACTATACTAAGTTCAACTCCCATGAACAAAGTGAAGAAAAATATGCTACACATAGCTAGCAAGCTGTATTATGCTAGGTTCAATAAAAAAAGGGTTTGCTCATGGCTAGAAAGTTGTATTATGCTAGGTTCCATGAAATAAAAAGGTTTAATTTCTCATTGGACGAAAATGAAAAGGTTAAAAATCTCAAGGGATGTAATAATATCACCATAAAAGGTAATAATCAAAGTGGTTTTTCTTAATATATGGTCACACCTTAGGGAACTTCAAACATGACATCACCACCAAGAGAGGACTAGTCACAAAATAGAAAATCGCACCTTAGGGAATACTAATCATAGTGTTACCACCAAGGAGAACATCATATGCTAAGAAAAGTCACTCTTGTGGGACATCAAGCCTAATTTCACCACAAAGGAGACTCATTGCATGTGTTAAGAAGACCACACTTTGGTTGACAAGGTCACACTTCCTAGGATATGTATGTTATCATATCACTAAGGAGGGACTATTCCACATGCAAACAATGAGCAGGGGAGTATATGCCCCCCTTAAAATGTTAGTGTACTTGCTACACTAACATTTTAAAGAGATACAAAGGGATCCCTTACTAGAAGGAATGCACCTAGACAAGGTTACCTAACCCCTTGACCTCCAAGTGTAGGGACAAAGAGGAGACCAAAATGGATAATATGTTGCTCCTTGGAAAATGAAATATGATTGCTTAAAGCCTAGTTTATACCCTCATGGATGGTAGTGACACTACAATTACCACATGACAAGGAGAAGCAACTAAAGCTATTGATTAAGTGAAAGGCTTTTTGATGTTTTTGATGGAAAATAGACAAGACCTCTTGTTGTTTCTTGTACATGTTAGGCTCTATAGGTACAAGGATACCTCGTTCTCTCACTCCACATCCTTTTACATTATAGTCACATTTTTTCAAGAGTTGATATTCTCTTCCATAAATAGCTTCCATGTCTTTCTTGAAGAAGGTTTTTTTTAATGATTATTCACATCATATTTGGATGTATATTTCTTTTTCCTCTTCTCTGCTACAAGTTTTAGACTCAAATACTTTTGATAACTTAGTGATAGATTTTCTTTATATCATGGAAACTTCTTTATTTTTTTCCTAATTTTGGTTGTATGATCTTGTATTCTCCATTGAATGTAGGTGTGAAATCTAATGATACCCAATCATCATCCAACAACTTTGTCACATTTTCAAGAAAATTATCATTATCCTCAACTTGTAAAGATTCCACTTTTGTAGTTGGTGTTAATGTTCTAAGAGAATCTTTTGTTTCTGTTTTAGTTTTTTAAACACTATGCAAAATTAGGGTAAGATTTTTATCGTGTAAACCTTATTATTGTATATGTACTTCAATGAATGAGGAAACATTTAAGGCACTGCATTCATTTCATGAATCCATGGTCTACCCAAGAGAATATTATATGAAAGATCTTGGGGAATGACATGGATAGGAGTTTTTAAAGTGACATATCCAACTTTGATAGGTAATGTTATCACACCAAGTAGGTGTTTTCCCTCATTATCAAAACCATGAATAGATAAATCAACTGGTTGTATTTTAGTCTTATCCACTCCAATTTTATTCAAAATATTTACACTACAAATATTAAGTCATGAACCACTATCAACAAGGGTATGCCTAATCCTAGCCTTGTTAATATCAGTCATATTAAGCCTTGTCCACTCCAATTAAAGGAGGTAATTCACTTTGATGAAAGATAATTTCCAAATTAGGTTGATTCGTATTCTCAATCAAAGATGCCACATCATTTGGTTACACACAAGGAGGGATAACAATGTTTTCAAAGCCTTTTGAAGCATATCATGGTAAGCAAGTGATGTTTGAATAAAATCCCACAAGGATATCTTAGTAGGAGTGTTACAAAGTTGCTCAACAAGATCAAATCTTTTACCACTACTTTGTGGAATGTTACGTGTGGGTAGGAGATACAATGGAATGGGATCTAGAGTTTTCTTTGGTTTCTTATTGTTCCTAGTATTATATGTGTGAGATACAACATGATAACTTGGTTTTTGTGACACATGATTACTAGTAAGATGCTTTGCGAAGTTTAAGATAGCACCTGGAGGTTTAGGAGGTCCTATAATGAGTGGTTGCCTAGGAGGTCTAATAATTAGTGGAATTTTGGGAGGTCCAACAATTAGAGGACTCTTAGGAGGTCCGAAATGAATTTTAGGAGGTCCAATAATCAAGGGATATCTAATGGCCAATTATGCGTTTGTAACCTCAACAGATTTAACTTCTTGTTGATGATCTTCTATCGAAGGGGGATCTAAGGTCACCTTAGATCATCTTCATCTAAGCAATCCTTCTTACTATCTTTTGAAATAAATGTATCAATGATGTCATCTTCTTGTACCATAATATCTTCCCAAGTGGGAGAAGCATTAAGAGAGGTACAAACAAGATTCTCATGACATTCAATTATTGGATTTTCTAACACCACAATACCTTTGCCACAAGTAGGAGAGGTATCAGGAGGACAACTATGATTTCCATGATCATCTATGATTGCCTTCTCTTGCACCAAAATATACTCACAAGTGGGAGAAATGTTGGTGGAGGAATGAAGGATAGGAAAAGTGATATTAAGAAATGTGTCAATGATTTCATCCTCTTGTGTGTTGATGGTTGTTTTAGAATTGTGTAACATAGATAAAACACAAGTGTTCTATCTCTCTTGAAAGGCACTGAATCTCTTTAGACAAACTTCAAAGAATAACCCCAAGGTCTCTATGGTTAGGTCTTGACAATGTAGAAAACAACTCGGTGATAATGTGATTTTCTGGTAATCACAGGGGGTCTTACAATTTAACAAGGATGGAAGCATCAAAACTAAATGAGGGTTTTTGAAATATGAAAATGGATACAAACCCCAACTATAATCTCCAAATCAAAGATTAGGAAATGATTTATCATCAAATGTGGCAATGTGGTGATGTTGATTCTAAAACTAATCCATAAAAAGATAAAAATACTTAAGGTTGAGAGATACTAATATAACACCTAAGTAGACTCATAGAAATGATTAATAATTCAGACAAACAAATCTCCCAAATATACCAATTTAAGACTGCTTAACTAGGATTACATCCACAATATCACAAAAATATCTTCAACGGAATACTCAAAGAATTTTTTATTATAAACACCCATACACATATCCAATTACTATCACAATATACATAAATATTCATAATTGAACTAATATAGTAAAAAGGCTTAGAATAACTATGCACAATAACTCATAATCAACAAGCTACTAATAGTATGAATTGGAGATCGGTCAATGTCTTCAACACTTCACCATTAATATGAATGAACATGAAACTAACATTTGAGAATCAAAAAATGAAACCATAACAATTTCAATCTCAACACAAAAATTCACCAAATCAATAACCTATCTGCATTAATTTATCCAACATTTGCTCAAGAATCTTTAGTTCTTCCTCTCCTACAACTAACTCCTACTGACTCACTAACTCCTTACAAATGAGAAGCCACTAGCCTTATATAGATGTTACATTGAAAATCAATGGCGAGGATTTAATCCATTTCAAGGGCCCATATTACATTTGCATTTAATATTCAAATTACATTAGGTTTTAGAAAATCATGCCTCAACAACATCCAATCAAGTGATTTGGTTACATATTTGACCCATAGAGAAACAAATATCCCCTTCCTCGATTTCGGTGATTAGCTCCTTATTAGAGAAAATAAAAATAGCCTCCTTCATTATCCCTTAAAAGTACTTGCACAGTTGGCTGGCACAGATTCTCATGTAGATTTGCATTCAATATTGATATTTTCCATAGTGAATAAGGCCTTGCAAGAATGCATATGCATGTTCATCTTGACCATAATTCATTCACTACTCCCTCCAATATATGGCATGGTTTCATATGTTGGTCCTTCAATGAATTGATCATTTATCCTTCCAAGCATCTTGAAAAGAACCTGTCATAAAATACCACAATTTAAACCTCCAAAAATGATGAATTTCCATTATTTAAAATATTAAAATTTATCAATTTACAGTCCATAAAAAAAATCATTTTTCAAAAAAACTTTCCATTTTAGGAAATTTTACATTTTGGAAAAAATCCACTTTGAAATATTTGCATTTCAAAAAATCCATTTTTGAAAATTTCCATTTGGGAAAATTTCCTGGGAAAGCTTCCTTTTAAAAAAAATCTTCAAGAAAATTTCCTTTTTGGGAAACTTTCCTTTTCAAAAAAAATCCTTTTTGGGAAACTTTCTTTTTTGGGAAATTTTCCATTTCAGGAAATGGACTTTTGAGGGCTGGAGCAATGCGAAAGCCAAAGGGTTCGACACTAGTGAGTGAAATTTTGACTTTTGAGGGAATTGGACCACTATAGGCTAGAGCAATGCAGAAGTCTAAGGGTTTAGCGTCAGTGAGTGAATTTTCCACTTTTGAGGGAACTAGACCACTGCAGGTTGCAACAATGCAGAAGTCAAAGGGTTTAGCACCAGTGAGTGGATTTTCCACTTTTGAGGGAATTAGACCATTGCGGGCTGGAGCAATGCAGAAGTTGGAGACTTGTGAGCTAGAGCAATGCATAAACTAGAGACTTGTGGGTTGGAGCAATGTGGAAGCTGGACAAGTCAATGCCATAAAAACAGTGTGAAAGGAGCGACATCCCGCACCTAACTTTCCATGACCAACTTTTCACAATTCCTTAAAACTTAGTCAATTTAAGTTTTATCAACTCAAGCACATGGGAAAATGGGTAGCAAGAGTGCCTAGACCTATTTCTTGATGATTTTTCCTATTTTAAGAAATGTGGAAAATGCAACTATGGAAGTTGGAAGGTCCAATGCAGGTTGACAGCATACCAACAAAAAAATTCTGCAAATCCTTAACACTTAGCAAATTTAACTTTTATCAATTCAAGAACATGGAAAAATGGGTAGGAAGAGTGCCTAGACCTATTTCTTAATGATTTTTCCCATTTAATGAAATTTGGAAAATGCGACTACGGAAGTCGAAGGTTCTGGCGCTGGTTAACAACATACCTGCATAGAATTTCTGCAAATCCTTAACACTTGACAAATTTGAGTTTTATCAATTCAAGCACATGGGAGAATGGGTAAGAAGAGTGCCTAGACTTATTTCTTGATAATTTTTCCCATTTTAAGAAATACGGAAAATGCGACTATAGAAGCTAAAGGGTTTGATGCCAATTGACAGCATACCCACACTGAATTTCTACAAAACCTTAACACTTAGCAAATTTGAGTTTTATCAATTAAATCACATGGGAGAATGGGTAGGAAGAGTGCCTAGACCTATTTCTTGATGGTTTTTCCCATTTTAAGAAATGTGAAAAATGTGATTGTGAAAGTTGAAGGGTCTGACGCCAATTGACAACATGCCCCCTCAAAATTTTTGCCAAAGGCTAAAACCTATACTTTTAGTGCAAATTGACTTAGCATGTGGAGAAAACATTAGGAAAAGTCCAACACTAAAGGATTATAAGTTAAATTCACTAGCGAATCATCATGCAAATAAGGCAAATGACCTCGAAACCCAAAAAGCAAAAAATAATTACTATCCAAAAGGAAAACTCATGCAAATCTAGCAAGCACCAAATATGACTGAACCTAAAGTAGAAGTGAGCAGTCAAAGAGGGCAAAGAAAAAATAGGGGGTCCCTGCTTTCAGTAGCATGTGTGCGCAAAATGCACAAGATTGTGCCATAATATCTTCCCAAGTGGGCTAGGTATGGGGAGAGGGACAAACAAGGTTCTCATGGCACTCAATGATTAGATCTTCTAACACCAAGATACTTTCATCATAAGTATGAGAGGTATTGGGAGAAGAGCAACTATGATTGTCATGATTTTCTATGATTGCATCCTCTGGCACCAAAAAATTCTCACAAGTGGGAGAGATGTTTGGAGGTGAATGAAGGATAGGGAAAGTGATATTAAAAAATGTGTCAATGATTTTATTCTCTTGCACTAAGTTACTCTCATAATTAGGGAAGACAATGAAAGAATTATTAGCATGCTTGTTAATGACCTCATTTTGTATTTGTAGATTGTACTCATGATAAGTAGGGAGATTTTATTTATGCAAGTCATGCTTTACCATAACAAAACTACATCTTTGAAAAGAAAACATTTTTCTACTTGTATTATGGATTTGCAACGTGTTATAGGGTAAATGCAAGAAAATGAGTCTATGAAACATGGAAGTTTTTGCCTTAGGAAAAAACCCGAAATCAACTTGAAGAAAATAAGATCCCACTTTTTAATGAACAAGATCCTACTTTTAAAAAAATGGATCTCATTTAGGTTCGGGATCCTGAACCAAAAACCTAAATAGGATCCTACTTTTTTAAAAATAGGATCCTGTTTAGTAATGGGGTCCCAAACCGACTTTTGGGAAATGAGATATTGTTTTGTACTAGCATTTATTTTAAAAAAAAAAAAATAGCAGTCATTTTTCACTACACACATAGGATCATGATTGAGGAAGACAAACAACGACCTCTAGGTACACACCCCACCCCAATTTTTTGTATTTTTTGGTTTTTTTTTTAATTTTTGATACAAAGTTAGAGTTTAGTATGTATTTTTTCAATTTCTTTGGAGTTTCATGCATTTTTATTTACTTGTAATAGAACAAATGGTGATTTGTAGAAGAAGAAGAAAACATGAAATGAAGCCCTCATATATTGAATAGAATTGAAAAAATTGACCTTAAATCATAACCTAAGAAAAAAAAATCCTTCTGAAACCCCAAATTGTTCAATCAAACAAAAAATTTGAATTTGAATACCCTAAATTGAAAAGAAACAAAAAAAATTCATTTCAAATCCCTAAACTGAAATGAAACCAAAAAAATTGCATTTGAAAACCCCGATTGCTTTTTGAAACCCTAAATTGAAATCAAACAAAAAAAATTGCATTTAAAAACCCTAAATTGAAATCAAACAAAAAATATTTCATTGAAAACCCTAATTACTTCTTGAAACCCTAAATTGAAATCAAACAAAAAAGATTGCATTTGAAAACCTTGATTTCAAGCTTGAATATTTGATAATGGAAAAAATTCATTTGCATTGCTAAATGTTTTAAATTTCATTTGCATTATATGAAGACAAGTATGTAGGCATGCATATGGAAGAAATTGTTTGATAGATTTACGTTGATACATAGTGAATTAGGGTCCTTGATATTGATATTGAAATAGGATTTGATAAATATTATACATTTAAATGTGTATTTATTAAGTTAGATACATGTTGAGACACAATCAATTAAACATTATGAACATAGATATAATTAGATTAGAAAACAATATGTTAAACCTTACTTATGGGACTAGTGGATCATTAGAATTGATATAAATTATGTTTTTCTATTATGGATTATGCTCAGTTAGTTTATGTATTTATTACCACATGATAAATTAATAGATCTAAATGTATGCATAATTTATGATGCTTACATTACGTTATATTGAGATGTTAAATTATTAAACTTTTACCTTACAATGAGAAATATATTTAACATGTACTTTGGTGTTTTATATTGGTTTCTAATGGCCAATTAAATGGTAATTTTATGTGGTACCTTTATTGAGTTAATAATATGGGTATTATGCATCTATTATGATTCATACTATCTTACAACATGATACTATGTCATAATATGTTACAATTTAAACCACGATTGTTAAAAATTGGGTAGATAGTTAAATTTCCTCACTAGAAGAATAGAGACCTCAACATAATTTTATGATCACTTATACTTATATGGTAGTGATATATATTCTATTTTTATGGATCTTCAATGAGTAAACATTCGTGTGAAGCCTAGGCTCAAACCCATGTTTGTAAGGTATCTAGCTAGAGCATTATAAAACTTGGTCCATGAGTTAAACATCATTACTCAATAATTTATGGGAGAATGCTCTTAAAATAACTCTACATTTACTCACCTATTAAGAGTTTTTTTGACCTTTTTCCAAAGAATAATGTAGCTAGTTTAGGATCAATGAATCATTTTTCCCTACACTTGAATGCTTAAAAATCATCAAATTTACTGTGGATGATTGCCTTGATCTAGATAGAAAATCAATCCAACTTTGGTCATAGGTTATATTTCCACACCTTTTATTCATAGACTTTAAAGAATATTAGGGGAGGAATAGAAATTACCAATACTAATCAAGGATTCAATAACCAAATTTTAAGATCTAGCTCCAACAACTTGTCAAGACACATTTTGATTTTCTCTAAATATACATATTTCTATAAATTCAAGGGTAGACTATAGAGACTATCCTAAATTGTCAAAAGTGGGCTAATTTATAGTTGTGTTCTTAATTCCTCAATCATAGAAGTAATCTAAGGAAATAATCAGTCTATTTATAAAATAAAAAAATATTCATAAACTAATGTTATTGCATGTGTGATGAATCAAAAATATTAACCCCCTTACTTGCCATCCTATTACCCTAAACCCTAAGGGGATCAAAGAAGTTCTCAAAATTTGGTGAATTTTCCCAAGGAAACCAAATTTAACAATAAGAAGATCGTGCAAGATTTATAATATGAATGAGATTTCATGAGAGGTTGGTCAGTTGAAACAAGAGATATCTCAATCAACTATTCCACAAGAAGATGTTGTTCACTAACTTGCAAGTCCATTTTTCCAAGGGCCACCCAAACTTCAACATTTTTAGGTTCTGTCAAGTCCATTATTTGGAAGGAACTCATTTTGGAAGCCTTTTAAGTTTCAAAGTGTAACTAACATTGTAGTTATATCATGAGTAGCTCAACTAATAAAAAATTTATAGAACATTGCAAGGTCTTTTGAAGACCCTTTAAAATATTAACTTTTAGTAAACACATAGAGTTAAGAGAGATATTGCTTCATTATTTATGGTTTATTTGTAGTTTAACATCAATGTAAAAAACATTAGTTAAATCTAGAAGCATTATCTTGAACTTCACCAAATTTTATCCCCTTAAGCCATCAAATGTTTTGTCCTAGGACCTTACTTCATAGATCCCTATAAGCCATCCTATTACCCTAAACCCTAAACCTTAAACCCTAAATCCATCATTTTGTCCTAAGACCTTACTTCATAGACCCCCTTAAGCCATCCTATTACCCTAAACCCTAAATCCATCATTTTTCCTAGGAACTTAATTCATAGATCCCCTTAAGCCATCCTAATACCCTAAATCCATCATTTTGTCCTAGGACCTTAATTCATAGATCCCCTTAAGCCATCCTATTACCCTAAACCCTAAACTATAAAGCCATCATTTTTTCCTAGGACCTTATAAAATTTGGTTGCCTTGGGAAACTTCACCAAATTGTCATTTTTTCCTAGGACCTTAATGAAACCAAACTTCACGAAATTTTATTCCCTTAAGCCATGTCATTTTTCCTAGGACCTTACTACATAGATCCCCTTAAGCCATCCTATTACCCTAAACCAAAAATCCATCTTTTTTTCCTAGGACCTTAATTCATAGATACCCTTAAGTAATACTACTACTTGAAACCCTAAAGCATTCATTTTGTTCTAGGACCTTAAAATGAAATTCAGTTTCCTTGGGAAACTTCACAAAAATTTATTCGCTTAAGCCATGTCATTTTGTCTTAGGACCTTACTACATAGATCCCCTTAAGCCATCCTATTACCCTAAACCCTAAATTCATCATTTTGTCCTAGGACCTTAATTCATAGATCCCCTTAAGCCATCATATTACCCTAAACCATAAACCCTAAACTATAAACCCTAAACCCTAAAGCATTCATTTTGTCCTAGGACCTTAAAATGAAATTTGGTTTCCTTTGGAAACTTCACCAAATTTTATTCCCTTTATCCATGTCATTTTGTCCTAAGACCTTACTACATAGATCCCCTTAAGCCATCTTATTACCCTAAACCCTAAACTCTAAACCCAAAACCTAAAGCATTCATTTTGTCCTAGGACCTTAAAATGAAATTTGGTTGCCTTGGGTAACTTCATGAAATGTTATTCCCTCAAGCCATGCCATTTTATTCTAGGATCATAATTCATAGTTCCCCTTAAGCCATCGGACGAGGACCCCTTTAAAATCCAACATAATTTCTCCTACTTTAATGTAAATTTTAATGAGAATTCACATCACATTAACAATTAATTATTTTTTCATTCAAGTAACATGACTTAGACATAAATGGGGCTTACACATTTTATCATTTGTATTCAATTAGGTCATTTATATCAAATGGTTTAAGGGGATTTTTAAACATGTATCTTACATTTTGAAATTACAAATATAATGCAAGTGCACTTATATCTTAGAGATCATGGATCAATTCAATAATGGTGATATTTGTAATCCACCTCCATGCCCTCCATCTCCACAACCTTTACCTCCATCTCCACCCACTCCACCTCATAACCCCCATCTCCACCACCTGAATCCGATGGTGCTCACTTGCAAGCACAGATTGATGTGATCCATTCAAGATCAAATCAACACTATTCAAAATGAAGAATGTATTGCACCACGTTTGAGGCATTTTTCATCTACAATGTAAAATGTTGTTGATGTTGTTAGGTCCATGGATGTGATCTTATATGAGCATTGACAATGGCTAGAGGAGAGAAGAAAGTTTGATTCTAAAAAGGAAACAACAAAGAAATGAAGAGATGCAGTAGAGAGCCACAACACTGTGTAAATTAAGACAATGATCTTATATTTATGAATTTATGAATTTATGAATTTGGTTGGATGGATATTTTTTGCGATGAATTTGTGAATTTGGTTGGATGAATTATTTTAGTGATGAATTTATGAATTTGGTTGTATAGATATTTTTAGTGTTGAATTTATGAATTTCGTTGGATAAATATTTTTAGTGATGAATTTATGAATTTGGTTGGATGGATATTTTTAGTGATGAATTTATGAATTTGGTTGGATGGATATTTTTTAGTGTTGAATTTATGAATATAATAGTATAATGATGAATTTATAATAGTATATTTTATGACTACTATCATAATTACTCCTATTGGAAAAATGTAATTTACATTCATTAGACATAAATGTGCTTTTGGTGAAAGTTTTAAGTTTATTTTTTAGTATGTACATGTATTAAAATTACATAGTTCTAGATCTTAAATTTTGAAATTTGTGTGTACACATAGTTTAGTTGAATGATGTATGCATGCATTATACATCATATTTTTTATTTTAAATGTATGCACATCTTAAATTTTAAAATTTGTATGTGCATGCTTAAGTTGAATCAATGTATGTATGCGTATGTATATGTATGCACATCCTATTTAAAAAAATTTGCATGTACATTTAAAATTTAACTATTTCTTGTAATTTTGTGAGTTTGTATGTTAATTTTGTATAATTTAAGGCATGCAAACACACACACACACACACACACACACACACACACACACACACACAAATATATATATATATTTATCATGGATCAATTTGATATTGATGATATCATTAATCCACCTCCTCAGAAACCTCCCCCTCAACCTCCACACCCCCCTCCAACCCTTCCACCTCATATCCCACCTCCACCACCTGCTAGATCTGATGAGGCTTGCTTGTGAGCATGGATCAATTAAAATGATGCATCCATTCAAAATCAAATCAATGCTATAAAAAATGAAGCATTGATTCCACCACATGTGAGATGATTTGCATATGTGATGCAAAAACGTTGTTGTTGTCATTAGGCCTATTGATTCTAACTTAGATAAGCATTGATGAGATAGGGAGGAGGTGAGATGATTTTATTCAAATGGTTTCTCATATGAACAAGTTTTAGACCTAAAAATAACAAAATCCCATCTAGGACCTTATTTTATCAACCCTAACACTCACCAACACATTCCTACAACTAAATCTAGAATATCTATGAGGTGGTGTATACATCCACAAATGACTACACATTTTTGGGAGCAATGGTGGATGGTATTCCATAGTCCACCACACACTAATCTAGAGGTCCCATTGTAATTTTTGAGGAAACTATAAGTAGAGTTTGTTTTGGGGAAAAATCCCAATTATTTTGATTATAAATAATTTCAAGGTGTTAGTGGCAACATACCATAATAGAGGTTAGGGGCAAGGGTTGATCCCCAATTCCCCATGCATGTGCAACACCTTCTTGCTCCTCTTGGTCCTACCATTCTCGCACTTGTGCATCAACATGCGATAATATTTGCACTAGGATCTCTAAGTACGCTCATAGGAAACCTTGATTAGCATGCTACTATGATGGAAACTAGGGAGCCTAGAGAACACGGTGATGGAGGAGCATTATGGAGTTGGTCCTAGTACCACTCCATGAGTGTTGACATCCCATATATGTACTAGTTTCCATCAGTTATGCTATGGAATTGATCAAGACTGTAATGTTGTAAAATTGCAACCCTCACAATTTCACATACATTCTTGTATCCACTTTAGTGTTTGCTCCCTTAGCATCTTTTGTAGGATCATTTTAGCCCCATAATCAACCTTTTTTCCCTTCTAAATATGCTCAATACCCCTTTTTAGCAACTACCTTTCGCACATCAACTTGGCATTGAACTTTGTTTTTTTCCCATCCTCATCATTTTATAGCATGATGTGTTTGGACACTAGCACATCGTGTGAACATTTTCATACCACACTAGCATCTTGTGATATTTCATCATTCAGATGATCATTTCTGAGCATATTTTCCACTTTCCATACACATTTATTGGTGGTAGCAATTAGGGATTCCTTGCAACTACTTGGGAAGCTTCGTTTTCCTCTTTAAATGTTATCTTTTCAATTCATTTGGTCGTCTTCTCCTTCTTGGATCCTCTCTCAAATATTCTCCCATCTTTCTCTTGCTAGAATAGCTCCCTTGTTTGTTACAACAGCCTCAAGATTTCACTTCACACTACAACAGCACTCTTTCATTCTCACAACAACCTCTACAACTCTCTTGGCACTTGCATCTATCTTTGTCTTACCCTCTTTGGCTTCCTTAAGCCTTGTAGCTAATATCTCCCTTATCTTGTGCTTGCAAGCATCCCGAGAATTCACATATTCCCTATCTATTACATCTCTATTTTGTGATATGGGTTCTCCTCCTTCAGTTGGGATTGCTTTTATCACTCCTTTATGCATTTCTCTCTATCTATTTGGTTGTCCATGGAGGTGCAAACACCAAAAATGGGGGTTTAACTGAGGAAAACCCCTATACATCCCCAACATTTTCTCTAGGTATTAAGCATGCGAATGTTGAATAAATTCATGTGTTGGAGGCTTCATTACTTGGGTTGTTGTGAGAATTTTCTATCTCTTATCCTCATTAACATCATCATTTATACTTCACCTTATTTCAGTTCTATTACATTCTATCATTTTCTCACATTCTGTAAGTTCTTAGCAATCTGATTGTTAGTGATCATTTAGTTGTTTTCTATGATATTCTCACTTTTTGGTCTGTACGAGATGCTAATACACCTCTAGGACACTAGCACATCACATTTTCATCCTTATTTTTCTTTGTCATCCTTTGGCCAAGAGCTGTTTTAGTATGTCCATAAAACCTTTGTGATTTACTCCTCTAAATTCTAGAACTCTCTATTTGTTCCTTGATGTAGTTTAGGGAAATTTGCCCCTTGGGAATCTCTTGAGAATAAAGAGACTCCTGAGTAGTGAATCCCTTGAGAATAAAGAGACTCCTAAGTAGCAAATCTAGTCACATCAATTCATGTGTAGAATTTCTTACTATAGAGAATCACCCTATAGATAGTGTGACACAAGTATAAATATGCATTTGCATGTTGAATTTATAAGAATTTTAATGAGCACATATATCAAAAATAATTTGAAACATATTCTAACAATCAAATTTTTTGGTGTAGATGACACTGACCATAGGGGAATCATTGGCTCCTTGAGTACATATGTTGACACTAGTGCTAGTCAACAGCTCTTATGTGGTATTTTGATTTCGATTTTTTAAATTATATATGAAATAATTTTTTAACTTGAATTTTTAATTTTTAATTCAATCATGAGCATATGTTTTAAATATTTAAGTTGGTTCAGGGGACTCAATCAACTTCCATGTTGATTCCACCTGAGGGCTTGTCGAGTGCTCATCCATTATCAAGTGACTCACATTAGGTGCAAGTACATTTATATTGTAAATTATTTAACTTGTTATTATATGTAAAATTATGAATTTTGAATTCACTATATATCAAATGTGCATGTACACTTGTAAATATTATAAGCATTAAATGTCTATATGTATGTATAGGTTGGCACAACAATGAGAATGGGGATCGGACAAACATTAGATGTGGCGGCTACTCATGAGACATCTGAATTTTAGGTTGTTTAAAAACAATTCTACACAAAGTGTGCAAACTTGAATATATATATATATATACCTAATTCAAGTATATGTGCTTTAAATTTGACCTTGTAGGACTTTGTTAGTGCCAATTTCTACCTTGATGAGGTCATAACACCTCAAGGAGGACATGCAAAGCAACCAGATGTCATGGTAATTTAAATTTTTGATTATATTTAAAGTCAATTACAAATTATACACTGTGTACATTGTGAATAACTTAAATTAAATTTAAAATTGAATATATATATATATATATATATGAGCTCATACATGTTAAATTATTTTTCTTTTATAGCATGAAATAAATCTTGTAGTTGGGCATGTACAGACATGTGCTAGAATAGAGGGTGCACAACCTCTTATGGTATAATTCAAATATGATAAATTATAAATTTAATTTAATTAAATCATTTTTAATTGTAGACTTGCATCTAATTTCAACTTTCTTTCTCATGTATATGTAGATTGATTCAGAGCATTTAGAGGTTGGTCCAACTGCACTAGAGCATGAAGAGTCAGATATCATGGTAATTTAATTTTATGATGAATTATAAATTAAATTATCATTAAATCATTTTTAATCATCATACATATGATTTCATCTTTCTTTCTCTTGTAAAAAGTGGTTCAGGTCATTCGTGTAGTCCGCATGGTGTGAAGAGGTCTCTTTATTATAGAGACAATATGAGATATATTATTTCATGGATTGTATTTGATTATTTCATGGACTACATATTTGGTTTCTCAAGGACTTTATTTCATGGGTTGTACTCTGATGGACTTAATATATATTGGTTTCATGGACTTAATATATTGTAAATAATGAAATTTATTATTGTTTAGTTTTCATTTACCCATGTGTATTTATGCATTTTATGTGAAATTTTAATATGTAATCGATAGGACACATTTGTACTTTCCAAAAGATTCATAGTCAAGAAATTAATAGGACATTTCAATATTTGTGCTTTAGAAATTTAGTGATCCATACATGATATATGCAAGATAATTAGCGATAATTAGTCATTGAACTTATTTAATTCATGTCATAATAGGATGTCTTAAAGGGTCCTAATAATATTTCTTAAGGGGTCCTAATAGGATTTTTTAAGGGGTCCTAATACAATGTATTAAGGGGATCAAAGAAGTCAAAATTGAGGTGAATTTTCCCAAGGCAACCAAATTTAACAATAATATGCATGTTATTTAGTGATTATACAATCAAATTTAAAGTTTCAAAGTAGGGTGACTCATCATAAAAAATTATATAATTAAGTATGGGTCTTGTCATAATAGTGGTTTACAATTCTGAGAGGAACAGTTTTAGTTCGAAATCATATTTTTAGAAAATATAATGATTTAAGACTTAAAAAGTTCCATTTTAAAGATTAATTGAAGAGGGTTTGATTAAATCACCTTAGATCAAACCCCCTTGGATAGAACCTCGCTAGTTTTAAACCATACCTATAAATGTGTCTCCTTTACACCTATCAAAATGCTGATAAAAATCACTTTTGATTTACCTTTTGGGGGATCAAATGAATTCATTTAAAATTTATTTCAAATGATTGTGGTATTCCTCAGAACAAGCTATCCAATGAATATAATTTTAATATGTTTTGGTTTTGTTATGTATTTGTTTTTAAGTTTTATTAAACATAGGTTTTTCATCAAAAATGAATTTCTTTGTTCTTTACATGTGGAAAAATAAAATATTATTAAAAGAAAAATAAAATATGTACTGTGATATTGAAGTCTTTGATCAACAAAAAAATTAAATTAAATTTTGACATATAAAAAATGTTATCGTTATGCAGTCGCTTATTATGCGAATTGTAATTCATTTGACTTTGAAACTTGATTAAGGAAAAATATTCAATAAAACTATCTAACCAAGTGGAAGCACTAGATATCAGAGTTACAAATCTAAATTTGAAAGAATTAAATTTTATCCTTCATGGAAAAAAGTTATGCGTTATACGGTGTGCATCACTTTTTAAAAATGTTATTTTCGAAAAAAAATCAATTTTCATGGGAGATGGAAAAAGAAGTGCAATTTGATTCCAAAAATTTTGAAAAAAATAGTTTTAGAATCTACAGACAAAATTTGATGAGACTCTAGTTTGCACCATCTTCAAATTCCTCACAGTTTAGCTGCTATAGGTGCGAATGTGAAGATTTAGTTAAAAATAATAATTTAGGTGTCTAGTTTGGCCAAAAATTGTAAAACCACTATTATGGGATCACCCGTATAATATTTAGGATTTGTCCTAATAGGACATCTTAAGGGGATGAAATACTTCAAAGTACATGTCTCATATTTAATCGCAATTGATATAATTAACTTAGAATTTAGGATGGCTCATCATAAAAAACCACATTCTATACAATTTAAATAGTTTCAATATTTATTTAATTCATGTTGTAAGAGGGTGTCTTAAGGGGTCCTAATACGACATCTTTGGTGAAGTTTCCCAAGGAAAACAAATTTAACAATAATATACATGTTATTTAGTGATTATACAATCAAATTTAAAGTTTCAAAGTAGGGTGACTCATCATAAGAAATGATATAATTAAGTATAATATTAAGGATATGTCCTACTAGGACAACTTAAGGGGATGAAATACTTCAAAGTACATGTCTCATATTTAATTGTAATTGATATAATTAAGTAACTTAGAATTTTGGATGACTCATCATAACAAACACATTTTATACAATTTAAATAGTGTCAATGTTTATTTAATTCATGTTGTAATAGGATTCCTTAAGGGGTCCTAATAGGATGTCTTAAGGGGTCTTAATACGATGTCTTAAGGGGACCAAAGAAGTTGTCAAAATTTGGTGAAGTTTCCCAAGGCAACCAAATTTAACAATAATATACATGTTATTTAGTGATTATACAATCAAATTTAAAGTTTCAAATTAGGAAAACATGCACATTTAACAAACAAAATATATAGAATATTGATTTTGATACATAAAAGTATAGAGTATAATTGTGTATGTACATGTATACAAATTTGTACAAAATGTGTAATTGTGTAAGTATGCACGTACAAATATGTCAACTCAAAATAATGTTTACAAAATTTGGCTATGTCATCTCAAGAAAATCTAAAACTTGTGCCTGGAATGTAGTAGGTCTTCACACCACCTGATGTCAAAATGGTACAACCAATATCAATGAAATCATCAAAGCATGTATTTTAATTTATATAAAGTTATCTATATGTACAAAACTCAAGTACATGTAAATTTAAAGGTATTCCACACATGTGTGTAGGTTGAATTTGTATCCTCTCCTTTTTGTTTCAAATTATGAGATCAATGTGATGATGGCTTAAGGATAAAAAAAGGGATAATAAATCAATTTTAACTATTAATGTACAAGAAATATCAATATATAATCAAAACATGGATTTAAATATAATTTAACTAATAATTACCTGTTTTTACCTAGTATTCCATGTTGTCTAGGTTGAATATGCATGGACTCTCCTTTTTCTCTCAAAGTATGTGATGAATTTGTGATGATGGCTTAAGGATATAAAAGAAACACAAGCAATATCAAAACATGTATTTAATCTATTTAAAAGAAAAATATAAAAATAAAACTATATTTACTTGTATTTACTTATTCCATTGTTTCGTCTGCATCCTCTCCTTTTTGCAATACATCTATGATTGTCTCATGCTCTTCCATAGAAATTTTCCATAGCTCTTTATTTTTAGGTCTTCCATGATACAAACCTAGTTTTATATTTTTTGCTACCACCAAATGTGAGTGGTGTATAGTCTTCTTATGTGTTTCATAATCTTCGAATGCAGGCATACCATTCTTCCTTATCAGGTATTTTCATAGCCAAGTGCCAACAACCACCACCAAATCAAAAACTTGTTCTCAAAATTTTCTTAAGGGGATGTCTTAAGGGGATAACCGTACCTATTTGATAATGATAGCCATCATCATCTTCTCAAGGTGTTATTAACTTATGATTAGTCTCCACACAACATGAAAACCAATATTATGTTTCCTCTTCATTCCCCTCAAGTGCAAAACAACATACACATGTCTTACAAATAAAATTTGATTTAATAACTTGTGTGTTTCCATATAATTTGACCAATATACATACATCCATTCATATGTATATAAATAAATAATTTAGTATTACAAAATAGTAAGAAATTAAAATAAATAGTAAAATAAATTGAATTAAATTACCTTCTTGTACAAGGTCTAAAACATGGGCATAGTTGTTTGATGTAAACACCTTATCATTGTCTTCAATTGTTGTTTCATATTGATCATGTGCTTGTGTAGGTTTCAATGATCTTTGCTTCCACTCTTCAGCCCATTCTATATTTTCACATGTTTCCCAATCTCTTGAGATACAAAATTGACCAAAACATGCAAGATCCCTTGTCCAAATAGTCCATGTGCTTGCATTTGAACTCTTAAATGAATTCCATTTAGTAGATCCACTGATTGTGTCACTGTAAGGTAGAGGGACAAACACACCAAGGCTCCCAGTCATGGAGAGCTAAGAGTATAGGGCTGCCCTATCTTACCTCAAGCTAATGGGTGTTTAAGGAAAGGATAGAGAATGAAAAGCACTCTCAAGTGCTTTTGTCACTCTACAAATGCAAAAAATTGAATGGGACTAGACGAGCTAGTTTTTAGAATTTGAACTGCACTTCAAACAACTCTCTACCCAAGAACAATAGTGTAGGTCAAGGACAACAGTGTGGCGTGCTAGTGTCTCTTTGGTGCACTAGCATCAAAATGGCCAAAATGTGTGAAATATAATGTGGAAAGCCAAAATCCTACTAATGTACTAGTAAATGAGGTTTAATAAACTAAGAAGAATAACAAAGTACAATAAATAACTATAAAGATGGTAAAGAAAGTAGATGAAGATAGAGGTGATGAAGTCCAACTCACTGAAACTCTAGCTTGCCAACAAGCTCCGCAGACACATTAACCTACACATAGCCAAGAGAGGAATTTTTTTGGGTTGTATAGGGGTTTTCCTCAATCCAACCCCCACTTTGGTGTTTCCACCTCCATAGATAGCCAGGAATGCCACGAAGTAGAAAATGTGATAAAGGAAAGAAGAATATCAAACACTACAAAAGATACAATGCTACTCTATCAAACCACAACAAGAAAGGAAAGTGAAAAAATACCACCTCCACCCAAAGGCACTTAAGGCCAATGAAGGGAGAATGAAATACAATAAGCTTGGAAAAGTACACACGACCACAATGGTGATGAAGGGAGGTCTTGCAAGACTCCAAACTTGTAGCTTCTATGGTAGCACAACACATACAAAAATAAAGTTGATGGAGTAACAAGTTGTTGTAATGCTCAAAGGAATTATATAAAAAATGCTCAAGAGATCAAGTGAATGACAACAAATATGAAGAAGATGAGATAGATTGCTAAAGAGATGGATTGAATGAGCAAGATAGGTATTTCAAGATCAAAATGGGAGAGAAAGAGCCATTTTTTAAGCTAGCTGGTCAACACATAGCTATTACACTTAATGCCCAATGGAGAACATAACGTCCCTGCGAACACTAGAGGTAGGAATCTATCAGGGATGAAAAAAACCACATAGACATTCATGCGTCATGCTCTTGTCCCCAAAAAATATTCCCCCACCAACACAAAAAATAGGTAACAAGTGGATGCATTTCAGATGGGTGATATGGAATTTCTTGGTTGGGTTTGATTTTCTAGGGTGGAGGGATGCAAAATAGGAATTTACACAAGGGGTGAAAATTCACTCCTATACATTTTTCCCCCATTTTAGCGAGCAGAAGTGTCAATGAGTGTTCGGTAAAGTAGATCAAATAGTTAGAAATGTATATTTGAACTATCAAGGAAGTAGATTGCAATCTAGCAAACTCAAAAGCATAGGGAAGGCCAAGGACTCCATAGGTACTCTCTCCTAAGGAGGTTTGAACAAAGGACTCTGTAGCTCCTCAGGACTACAAAATTGAAAAAATTACATCGAAAGCCCACAAACCAATGATGAAAAAATCTTGTAGGATGTAAGCACTTCATAGGCCCTCAAACCTACAAAGAAGGTGCCCCCTAGGTAGTCTCTCTTGAAGGAAGCCAAGTGTAAGGGGACTCCATAGAGTTGAACTAGAAATCAGCTTCATAGGTGCACTTGTATTAAAGCAACATGTTAATCCATAAATAAAACATGTTAAAAAACAAAAAGAAACCACACAGGAAAACAAGCATACAGTTAAAAAATTGAAGAGATTTCAAAGGGTCCCTCGAGAACCCT